>JAKSZP010018586.1:0-145741 GCA_022478985.1 Massospora cicadina | reverse complement strand
TATCAAATATTCTGTTTACAAAAATTGTTTGGGACCAACCTGAAGTTAACATTTAGAAGTCCCATGGATAATCAGACAAACAAAATATTTTAATTAACTTCCCACCTCAGGGCAAATTTTGTATGTCAGCATATATAATCTTAATGAAAGCACTTGCAGATGGACTTCCCAAATGGGAGTACCTAGTGCTATCAAGAGGACCAGTTGATATCCCAATTAAGGAGTAATTTTTGTCAGTTGTATGATGAAAATATATTAGGAGCTGGTCCTAAAATAATTTTCATATATCAATATTTATAACTAGCATGATAGCACTTGCACATGGACTGCCTAATGGGAGATCCTAGTGCTATCAAGAGAGGCTTTCAGATGGCCCAATTAAGGGTATGTCATTTATTTTAAATCAACCACAAAATCTCCCAGAGTTTGTATTTCATCAGTAGTATGATGAAAAGCATTTTGAGATGATCCTAGCACCATTTTGCACACTCATTATTTGCTTTTTGTCCCCAAAATCCTCCCAAAGATTTGAGTAATTTGCCACTAATAAACCTATCAATATGTCTCAGTCATATCAGTTCAAGGGACAAACTGAGGTGTAAAATAATTTGTGAGATTGCGTGCTTTAATGTGGCCAGGAGATGCATTAGAGGCATAAATAATAGCACCTGGCCTAATGAATTATCACAAATAATCTAGTCTAATAAGGATCTATTTTATTTAATCCTCTTTACAGTTTTGATCCTAAGTTACTTTTGGAGAGTGTCAGCAAGCTGGGATCTCAAAATCCACAGCTTGTATCAAATTTTGCCTCAGAAGAAGTTTCCAATTACATTGGGAAAATATGCCTGAAATTGACCAGAAGATTCAGGGCTATTCAAATATGCCTAGTGAGTATATAATGGTGAGAAAACCATAAGCCACTGGCAATATTGAGGATCAATCTATGGAACTTTATCCCAATTAAGTATGCAGGATAATAAAATTTAAGCTAGCAATCCTTAAGATTTCACAGTCATATAGGTATTGAAGTATGTACTGCAGCTAAAAGTGTTAAATACATCTATAAATACATGAATAAAGGCTATGACAGTGCATCTGTTAAATTAGATTTAGAGAGAAATTAATCAGGTCAAGAAATACAAATTGATGAAGTTAATTTTTTAAATAGCCGTTATTTTGGATCAACTGAAGCTGTATGGTGCATCTATGAATTACTAATTCATTTTAATCACATGTCATTGTTAGACTTGACATTCATCTACTGCATAGACAGAATGTTTACTTTTGAGAAGGATAAGAATGTCAAGCAATTGAAAATGCAAGACAAACAAAATATTAGCATTTTTTTGAATTGATCATATCCTTCAGCGCCTATATAAATATATTGAAATTCCTTTGCATTATGTGTGGGAAAATTCCCAAAAAGATGGAAGAAGAGAAGGCATGGAGGTAATAAAGTCATTACATGCATGTATATAGTATCACCAAAAGACATTATACTTTTTCATTTACAATTGCTTTTATTACATGTCTGCTGTCCAAAATCATTTGAGGATGTTAGAACATATAATGGAATTATACACAATTCTTTTGTTGAAGTGTGGCATGCTTGAGGCATTGCTTCAAATGACAATGAATGGCACAAATGTTTAAATGAAGCAAAAGAATTATATCCATTAAAACAAATTTAATATTTATATTGTTTCATTTATACATTAATTGTGCTAGCTAATGCATTGGCGTTATTGTTAGATTTTGATGGTTGACTCAAAAATAAACCCTTTGAGAAAACCATCAATGCTAATAGATTAATCCCATTGATGGTTCCTTTGATCTTTCCTGATTTATCTTCATAATTAAATTCATTCCAAAATCACCTCAATTGTATCTAAATCATCCCAATTATTGTAGCTAATTATAGTTATGATATTATTACTTTATGGCCAATTATTGGAACCATTTGGGTGAACCAAGTGAATCTACGGCACAAACTAAATTGCATTTATAAATTTAATGCAAATACAATTAATGAATAATAATTTTAATGTATGACAATCATTGTAATCGGCATGATAGTACTTACATATAGACTTCCTGATTAGGGAGTACCAAGTACTATTGAGAGGGTTGCCAATGTCCTGATTAAGGGTGCATCATTATTTGAATCCATATATTCTTTTTTATCACTTATTGTATTTATCAGCTGTATAAAAAAACATAATTGGCTGAATGAAAGGCAAATATACACCGCTAAGGTGCTAATATTATGCCTAAAATCTTCCCAATTATGAGAGTAGTAGTGCCTTCAATTAGGCTGAAACAATTGTAATTAAGTTAATTCAAGGGCTGAATTAACTTGAGGATATTTTAATAACCACTGCCATAATCCATAGCAGATTGGCATGGTTTTAATTAACTCATCTAATAGATGAGTATGGCCAGGAGATGTCCTAGAGGTATAAAATACTGGCGCCTGGCCCTAAAATAAAAACATCATCTTTCCATATCTTCATATTTTAATCTTATATCTTCCTATCTTAATTCAATCTTCATATTAAGAGTGTAGACAAGCATTCAGGGGAGCTTGTCATAATTACCTGTGTCTAAAGAGTTCCCAATTAGAGAGGGAAAATTATCCTAGAAGAGACCAAGAGAGTTAGATATTATTTGTTTAGCTTTGTGAGCTTCCAAACAGTTAGTAAATACCATAAGACACATAGCATAATTGATGATTTATTGGCTGAAACTCTTCTCAACTATTGAAACAGGAATACTTCTAATAAGCGAGCTAATCTTAAAAAACTCACAAGTGGTGCTCACTAAAAACCACCTTACACTTTAATATGAATAATTCATCTGAATACCAGGCAGGAGCTGCCAGAAGTTATGACAAAAATGACATGGAAACCAGTGACAGAGAAGTCACTGAGTACTTCAACACTGCATGCCAGAATACCGAGGGGAGCACTTCATACTCCTTGGATCTAATCACGGCGGGAGGAGGGCATGTGGACACAACTGGCCCTATTGAGTTTACCTCTGACAGTGTGAAGGAGATGATGGAGACCCTATTTCATGGGTATAGAATTGGTACATCAAAAATGGACCCATCTTTTGGGCTGTTTTACTACTTGAAGGATCAGGCCTTCAAGATGGAGATGTATATGCGGTACCAAGAGGCGACCATGGCAACCTTGGAAAAACGCCTCAACTGTACACAAGCAACCAACGAGTTTTTGGTTAGCTTTGTACAGCCCTCAATCAAGCATACCCAAAAGATTCTGGCTTGACAGAATCTAGAGCTTGCGGAAATTTACAGAATACAAGAGGAGGAGCGATCTTCCCAATTAGGCTTACTGGATAAGCTGAATTCCTGTTTTGATGAAGTTAGAAAGGCTATTGTAAGTAATACAGAACAGGTGAACAATGCCCACAGAAGAGTGAACACCTTGTAAGATCAACTCAATAAAAAGGTTCCAAAAATTGCAGCTGAGGTCCTCTCTCTACATGGACTGACCAGTGGGTGGGTCAATAATATCAGTAAATGCTGCCAGAAATTGGAGAATTACTCCAAATTTTTGTCATCTCAGACCAACGTTTAACCAAAAATTCCACAATTGCTCAGAAAAGCCACTTGGAATTGAAAAACATGCATGTTCAGCTCGATGAATATGTCTGAAATGAGTTGGGCATATTGCAAAAGAGCATCCAAGAACTGGCTGCCATGCCAGTAGGGCCAAATAACGAGGAAGAATTTGAGCAAATCCAGGAAGAATTTATGAAACTTCGGTCAACAATATCATCTGTGCAGGCAAAGAACGTCGAACTTACTAAAGAAAAACAAGATCTTCAAACACAGCTATCAGCAACTAATGACCGCGTTGCCAATCTGACTGAAGATGTGAAGCACATATTGGCTTCTCAAATTATCTTTCAGAAAGAACGTGAAGACCTTAAAAAGGAAGTCAATGACCTAAAAGAGAGAAGTTGCAACTGTTTGACTAGTCCTCAAGGGGGAGAGCAGCAAAACCTCTAAGTATTCAGGCAGAACTCAATTGAAGAGATTACATAAGGCCCAAATTCAGGAGTCTGAATTGAGTAGTTCGGAGCAATTTCATGAAGCAGAATCCTCTGGAGTTGAGATGGATAATGAAACAGATATTTTGGATGTTCACTCGATGCCAAAAATCCTTGCTTCCATCCCAACTCCAGATGACACTTGTCATGAATGAACTTCAATTCTGACCAAAGATTCCCCCAGACGTTTGAACTCTAGACAAAGCGTAACTCCTCTGGCCAATTCTGGGCGCGATGACTTCAAACCCTTGAATTTGCCAAAATTTGACAAAGAAGGAAATGTCCATTCATTTATAAAATTGTTTGAAAAGGCTATGCAAGGAGGATCAGATCATGCAAAGTCTACAGCTCTCATTAATTGTCTGGACTCACATAGTGTCAATCTTGTTATGCCCTATTTGGGTGACAATTGGTCCTATTCAGATGCAAAAAAGGCCATCATAAGACAATTTGGAGGCCCTGATAAACTATCAGCTAGGAAGACAGACTTACTCAATATTGAATTTCAGCGGAATGAGTCTATCTGAGACTTTGCGGATAGATTTTTCCATGAGGCTCAGGTCTTACTCAGTTCAGGTGCCATAGACAAATTTGATGCAAAGATTGCAATGCAGCATGCCATCAAGCCATACCGAGACTTGCAGCATGTTATGATCCCAGCCTTTAGTCAGCCCTTGGGAGCGTTAGAACTTACAGATTATCTGAGAGAATGTGCAAGTAGCTTTGACGCCCCTAATCGGCCCAAAGAGCAATCAAAATTTCGATTTTTGGGCCCAAAAAATACAAATTTGAATGAACATGGGAAAAACAATTGGCCCATAAATCTCAAAAATGATCAGCAAACAGGGCCAATTACCTGTCATAATTGTGGCCAAAAAGGACATTATTCTAGCCAATGCTACAGATGGCCTGATAAGAAACCTGGGGTTAATGTGGCCTTAAAGGTTAACAATGAAGAGCAGGCGGGAAAAGAGCAGGTGGAGTAGAGGCGGAATGCTCTACCTCCACCAATGCCTTAACACACATTCCACCTGACCCTGGCAAGCTTTTCTTGGCCGATGAAGTGGCCAAGATAGCCTACACCACATTGTGGCTGATGATGTCTATATGGTTACCACCTGGGCCAAAGCAAAAGAATTAAAGCAATCAGAGGGCACTGAAGAAGCTCAGGCTGAAGTAGCAAAGCCCTACGCCAAGCAAGTCATTGATCAAGGGCCGAGTATCCATCCTAAATGTTCAGCTGATATGCCCACACTACAGGACGTGCAAGTGGCCATACCTATGAAGACTTTAGCAGAGAATTTTCCAGAGATCTGCTCAAGTCTGAAGTCCCACTTGGAACTGAACATTTACTCCAATATTCACCTAATAAATGATTCTGATACCTACTCTGAATGTACTTATGTGGATATTGCAGTAAATAAAGTTTGAGTTTGGGCCATCATTAATAGTGGGGCACCTATCAACATTGTCAGTACCAAATTGGTAAAGAAGCTGAAAATTGCGCCTGATGTTGCACACTGTCAAGAATATGGTACAGCAGGAGCCCATACTACTAAGTCACTTGGGGCTTATAGCACGTTACCATTATGGTTTGGATCCATTGTAGTTATGGCACTGGCCATAGTCTTTCCAAATACCAGCTATGATATCCTTATTGGGACCAATTTTCTGAGAAGATTTGGTGTTGTCACAAACCATAAGGAAGATACGCTGACTATTTTGGGGCAAAGCATCCCAATCTATATTATAACAGAAATGGAAAGGTTGAAAAGAAACAGCTGAAGTTATTTTTTAACCTGGCCTATAAGGATGGGATAGTCCCAATTGAGTACACAAAATCCCATTCAAAAATTAAGGCCCTTCCAATGCAGATTTGAGAATCAAAGGGAATTCCATTACGATCAAATCAGCAGACTACCGTGCTACCTGGAACTCAAGTAGTCATCCCTACCAGACTGACTATTAAAATTCCAGAAGGATTATATGGGGAAATATACCAGCCATGGTGTAGATCTCGATTGGAGCTGAATATCACACCGGGGATAGTCATTCCAGGTCATGAGAAAATTCAAATTTTATGTGCAAACCTCCAGAATTGGCCCATCAAGATATGGAGACATCAGATTATTGCCTACCTACATCTATTTCTGAGCACCAAAATTCAGACATTTCACAAATTTGGGACCTTAGATGAGATAGGACTTCCCAATGATGAAATCATAAGCATCAATAACGTTGTCCCTATGGCTGAATTAGGGAACTTAACCAACATGGAAAAGGCTCAAGTCCAGAATTTATTTCAAAAATACCAGGAAATATTTGCAAAGGATGATTTCAACTTAGGTTGTGCTAAAAATGTAATACACACAATTGACACAAATGACCATGACCCATCCAACTAAGGCCAATTAGACATTTGAAAGCAGCAGAAAAAGTTGTTTCCAAAGAGATAAAAGAACTTCTAGATCGTGGAATGCTGGTCCCATCAAAGAGCCCTTGGGCTGCCCCAATTTTAATAGTAAAAAAGAAGGATGAGAGCAATCAGGTCATCATTTATTATCAAAAATTAAACAACATCACCAAGAAGGATTCTTATCCCCTCCCACGGATTAATGACACCTTAGATCGACTTGGAGGTGCAAAGTTCTTTTCTGCTATGGACCTAATAAGCGGATATTGGCAGAGTGATATGCCCAAATAGGAACGCGAAAAGTATGCCATTATAACTCAAGAGGGCCTATTCCAGCCGACCAAGATGCCACAAGGACTTTGCAATGCCCCAGCTATGTTTCAAAGAGCGATGGACACAATCCTGGGAGATTTAAAAATTATCTTGTGTGTTGGTTTATTTAAATGATATAAACATCTTTAGCCGCACCTTCACCAACCACCTGGAACATCTAGAAGCAGTTTTTAAGAGACTAGCGGCTGCAAATCTGAAAATCAAACCCCAGAAGTGCCAATTTTCAAAGATCAATTGGAATATCTTGGGTTTGTTATTAATAAGAAGGACTCCGACCCCAGCCATCTAAACTGGATGCAATATCAAAGATGAAACAGCCCAAATCCAAGTGCAATATACAGGTTTTCCTGGGCATGATTGGTTATTATCGCCAATTCATTGCCAATTTTGCACAAATTGGAGAGCCATTGTTTCATCTGCTTAAGGATAAGGTCATATTTGACTGGAATTGGGCCTGTCAAGAGGCAATTAATCAGCTTTGATTGGACCTAATATCAGCCCCATTCCTTTGATATCCAGATTTTGAGCATGAGTTTATTGTCCAAACTGATGCATCTCTTACAGCAGTCAGAGCCGTTTTGTCTCAAATAGGGGAAGATGGCGAGGAACACCCAGTTGCCTTTTCTAGTAAGACCTTAAATGTCCACAAACGGAACTATATGGTGATGGAATGGGAATGCTTGGTGGTTATATATGCCTACAAGCAATTTTGAGTTTATCTCCATGGCACTCATTTTACAGTTGTTACAGATCATTTGTCCCTAAGATGGCTGAACAGTTGAAGGAACCTGAGAGCTGATTAGTGCGATGGGCACTAAAACTTCAAGCCTATAATTACACAATTAAACATTGTGCAGAATTGTAGCACCAAAACGCCAATTGCCTATCCCAACTACCTACAATTGCCACTGTCAGTTTGGCCGCTGATGAGCTATTTCAAAAGATTGTCAGTGGAGAATTCCAGGATGAGCCTGAATCTGTTCAAAAATTACTTGCAGATCTATGAAAAAACACTTCGATAAAAAATGGGATACTGTACAAATTTATTGATGGAAAAAAAGGTTATTTTTCCATGACCCTCAGCCTGAACAGACCTAATAATGGCAGCGCATAAGGCCATAGGGCATGGTGGTTTTAAGAATACAAAGGAACATCTTAAATTGTATTACTACTGGGTGTTGATGCACTTTGATATCCAGGAAACACTGGAGTGTTGTGCCAAATGCCAAGGCAAAAAACCATTCCAAAAAAGCACATGTTACCAGCTTGTTCACCCAAGTTTGCTTAGCATACTGTATCAATAGATGTTGTCAGACCATTTCCCACTAGCAACTCTAAGGCCAAATACATCATCATGGCTATTGACCACTTAACTAAGTGGGTTGAAGCCAAGACTATTCAGGAAGTGGGTGCAACAACCATGGCCAAGTTTATCCTTGAGAATGTTATCTATAAGCATGGTTGCCTGCAGGTTATTCTGACTGATAATGAAACCAATTTTACAGCTAACGTAATTATGAAGCTTACCAGCTGATGGGAGTAAAAGGTGTACTCTCTGCTCCCTACCATCCTGAGACAAATGGAATAGTTGAGCGCATAGTGGGACGCTTGTGAATATTGTCCAGAAATTAACCTCAAGCAAACTATCTGAATGGAGTACATTCCTAAGCTCAGCTGTGTTCGCTGTCAGATATTCTCCTTCTCAACTTCTGAGAAAGAATGTTGGAGTCCAATCTTTGAATAATATTGTGGCTATCAATGATATGAATACCCATGGCGAAAAGACCTTGGCGGATTCTCAATGGAATCCTATCCATCAGGACAATATGATCTATACCCAAAATTGGCATAATATGGTAAGAACTGATAAGAGGATCACTTTGATTTCTCAGCTGAATTTGAGGTATTCAATATCGCATGGGTCTGATCACCTCCGAGGTGAGAAGATTTTACTTGACAATGATAGGTTGCAAATCAATGAATTATTACCACATGAGTCTGATTACCTCCAAGGTGAGAAGATTTTACTCGCTGGTGATTGGATACAATTTATCAAATTGTTACCACACAGGTCAGTTTTGCCTCAAAATATTTATCTTCATTCTGATAGGCCAAAAGCATATATTTCCTAATTTGGATGACTCAGCTTTATAATACCTTAGCCCCAAATTCCCATGGCCCCAAGGATCGGAACTAGTTTAAATATGATATACTAGTATTGAGAAAAGGGCTTTTTTCTAGTTTTTGCCTCACACAATTAAAATTAAAAGAGTTTTAACTTAGTTTCTTAAGAGGTTATTATTTATTTTAAATATTTCATTGTGAGATCCAGCGGCACATAGCACCAGCAAGCATATCCCTTACTGGATTCCAACAATTTGGTGCTCAATACAGGGGCACGCCTGTGCACTAAACTTTATTTACTAACATGGAGGCTGTAAACGTGAGCAGCTCTTCTGGTTCTTCTTTAACTGAATCACAATTAGTTGCTCTTGAGAAGCAACTAGCCAGCTCTTTCTCCTGTCTCAAAAAGATAGAGCAACGGCTGTTCAAATTACCTATAAAGGACAGATACACCCCAGGTGAAGGGAGCATTGCTTCCTTTTTGTACGTTTATGAAGCTGCGATGGATGGTGCCACTGATAAACATAAAGTTCAATATATTCTTCCTTGTCTAAGCCAAAAAGCCCAAGAGTTAAACGTTCCTCACCTGGATCCTCAGCACACCTGGCCAGATGTTAAAAAGGCCCTCTTGGCTGAATTCAGATCCAAGCAGAGCTTATACAGGGAAAAACAGGCTTTCATGCGCCTTTCCATGTATGAGGGTGAAACCCTCTTTAGTTTTGCTGAGCGGTTCTATCTCACTGCTCAAAGGCTAGCTACGTCTAACCTGCTTACCCTGGATGATGCTATCACCGCCATATTAACAGGGTTAGCTTCACAACCCTCTCTCGCCAGGCATATCATATCAGTGAAACGCCACATTACAACTTTCTGTGATATAAAAGAGGCTTTGTTAGACGTCGCCCATATTCCTTTAGGTGAGCTGCAGCCTATTGAACCGTTGGAAGTGAGGCCACCTGTGCCTATTCTCCCTGCAAAACCTGCTGCTTCAGTGCGACTTAAAACAAACATCCCTCATTCATGCAAAGCGGAGATCCCTACTGTGGTTTCCCCTTCAGCTCAGCCAATAGGTGCGCGCCCTAAGGGTATATCCTCCAGAACTACTGGGGTTGTGAAAATGCCGGTTAAAGCGAAGCTAATTACCCCACCTCTCATGGCTGTCTCCCCTACTTCAATTGCAACCTTGCCCATGGTAGAGAATACCCCTGAGGCCGACTCTGAGGGGGTTATGATGACGTTGGGTACTACTTATTGGGAGCTCCCGCGGAAGTGGAGGTCCCTGATCATCTAAACGCCGAAGGAGTAGATGAAACCACCATACCTGAGGATACTTACCTCCACCAAGTTATAGGGTGTATGGAAACTATTGACACAGCCAGCGACGCTGACCAGCTCCTATCAAGCTTAATTCGCCCTTTACAGCGAGGGCATACCATGCAGTCTATTCTGGAGACTCATCCTGAGACCGCACGCAAATTAACCTCTACTTTTCATCTTAAGGAGGTCTTAGCACTGTCGCCAACTTTGGAAGCACACTTGCCAAGGTTGAAGTAGTTGTTCACAAAGTCCAGGTGATGGCTATCCTGGATACAGGTTCCCAAGTGAATGTAATCTCATCTCAGCTGATGAAAAAGATTAAACTGATGCCTGACCTGGATTATGCCACGGAGTTTGAAACTGCGGGCCCAAACAATACCCGCGCCCTTGGCGCTTACTCCTCTCTTCCCATTCGCTTTGGGAAGCTTATCCTATCAGCCCCCGCTGTGGCTTTAGATAATAACTCCTATGATATGCTCATAGGTACTCAGTTTATGATTGAGTATGAAGGCATCATCAACATGAAGCAAGGGTTCCTATCTTTAATGAACTATGAAGTTCTGTTAGTCTTATCCAACAAGAAACTCATCAAGAATGACTACACCTGCCTGGTTGAATACCCCTCTTCCGCTTTGCCTTTACATTATGTCACCTCTGGGTGCAACATTAAGAAATTGCCCAATTCAGTGGAGGCTAGCGATGGTATTCCATTTTATGCTGCAGATGAGGTGGTGATTAAGCCAGGTGAACAACGAGTAGTTGACACGAAAATCACGCTCCAGATCCCACGCCACTGTTTGTTGCACCTCATAAGTGTTGAGGGCCTTAGTCCTTTGGAGCCTCGTGTATTACCTGGGCTACTAGACCCCGCCTATCAGCGACCTATTACTCTACTGTTGGGAAATCTCACCGCTAAGGACATGATCATACGGAGACACCAAGAGGTTGGCCAAGGATTTTTAATCCCTGTGGAGGATGTTGAACAGATCCACTCCATTGGCTCAATGGCAGATTTGGGCCTGCCAACAGATAGTCTGGTGTGTACCTTACCAAACGTCCATATCTCGAATGAGTTAACCCCAACTGAGCTAGAGAAAGTTCATAATCTCCTTGATGACTATAGCGACATATTCTCCAAGTCAGCTCACGACTATGGCCATATGACGGGCTGGTGCCACTCCATTGATGTGGGTGATGCCCATCCCATTCGGTCAAAACCATATTGCAAGTCAAAGGTGGAGGAACAGCATATGAAGACGGAATACACACATTTACTGGATGCGGGGTTACTAGTTTCCTCTCAAAGCCCTTGGTCTTCTCCACTGTTGTTAATTAAGAAGAAAGATGGAGGTCACTGGGTAGTCATGGACTACCGCAAGCTAAATAACCTCACAAAGAAGGATAGCTATCCTATCCCTTGCATTGATGATGCCCTGGCCCAACTATCCAGCTTGAACTTCTTCTCAGCCATGGACTTGGCCAGTGGCTATTGGCAAATGGACCTTTCTCCACAGGACCAGGAGAAATGCGCTTTGATATGCAGCGAAGGTCTTTTCCAACCCACGCGATTACCCCAAGGGTTGCGAAATGCACCTGCCTCTTTCCAGCATGCGATGGATCACATCTTACAAGACTTAAAGCTGACCTGCGTTATCATTTATCTTGACAATATTACTGTGTTCTCAAAAACCTTCAACGACCACCTGGATCACTTGAGGGAGGTGTTTGGAAGGCTACGTAAGTCAAATATCAAGTTAAAACCATCAAAGTGCACCTTCTTTCAGCGAAAATTGGATTTCCTTGGCCACACTATTTTTCAAAAAGGAATCCAACTACTACAGAACAAGGTCGAAGCCATTGCAAATATGCCTCCCCCTAAGAATTTGCAGGATATACAGGTGTTTCTAGGGATGATGGGTTATTACCATCAGTTCATCCCTAAGTTCTCACAACTCAGTGAGCCCCTTGTTCGCTTACTAAAGAAGAATATCCCTTTCTAATGGGGCGCTGAACAAAAAGCCACTTTTGAGACCCTGAAGCAACTACTACAATGACGCCCTATCCTACGGCATCCAAATTACAAAAAACCTTTTATCCTGTTTAAGGACGCTTTGGACTACGCCGTTGGGGCCATCTTAGGTCAACTAGATGAAAATGGTATTGATCATCCAGTATCTTATTTCAGTAAGGTGCTTTCAAAGCCTGAACGCAACTACAGCGTAACAGAAAAGGAGTTCCTGGCTGTTCTGTTAGCTGTAAAGCACTATCGCCCTTTCCTCTATGGGACCACCTTTACTGTAGTTACTGACCACGCTTCATTGAAGTGGCTACAAAATAAGAGGGACCCTACTGGGCGGTTAGCTCGCTGGGCTCTAAAGCTTCAGCCTTATGATATGAAAATTGAACACCGTGCTGGAACTCATTATATGAATGTAGATGGGTTGTCTTGTTTACCAGTCCTTCATTTGGATAATAGTGAAGCAGAAAGGTTACATGATCTATTAATGACTCCAAATGAATGGGAGGATGAAGATGATCCTTTTCAGATGATGTTAGCCCGCCACTTGCGCAACACCAAAATGGAAAACGGGAAGTTGTATAAGCAGGTGAGGGTGAAGTGGTTGCCTTACCTCCAGCCCTCAGAACGCGTACCTGCCATCCTTGAAGCTCACTCCATTTTAGGCCATGGAGGGGCAAGGAAAACTTATGAGTGGCTTGAGGATCGATACTATTGGGATGGAATGATGGAAGCTATAGTTGATGTCTTGGAAGCCTGCCTTACATGCAAGAAGCAATCTGAATTCAAGACTAAATACCAGTATCAACCAACTACCCCGCAACAGCCTTTTCACACTATTAGTTTGGATGTTGTAGGTCCCCTTCCACAGTCTACCAGTGGCAACCGTTTTATCCTAGTAGCCATTGACCACTTCACTAAGTGGGTTGAAGCTGTGGCACTTCCTGCACAAACAGCCAAGGCAACCGCCACTTTCTTACATCAACACATCTTTGCTTGGCATGGCTGCCCCCAAGTACTACTCTGCGACAATGGAAAAACTTCACCTCCAGAGTAGTCAAACTCCTGGCTACCTCCTTGGGAGCCCAACAACTTTTTTCAGCTCCGTACAATCCATCTACCAATGGGGCAGTGGAAAGAGCCAATGGAACCTTAGTTTCCATCCTCCAAAAAATAGCCTCTTCCAATCCACTTTACTGGGATCAATTATTACCCAGTGCCCTTATGGCCTACCAGATTAGTTATCACCAAGTTCTAAAAATGTCCCCTTTTTGAGTTTTGTATGGCAGGGAGCCAGGCATACCTGCTCTTCTGACTAAGGATATCTTCTCTAGAGGAGAGGAGCCTGAGAAAGCCATGTGAAGGCTAGCTAACCAAATTATTCAACTCCAAGCTGAAGCTATGACCAACTTAGCAAAAACAGTGACTAAAGAAGGGCAGGCTGCCAATGAGATTTGCACCCACCTTCCTACATTTCAAGTGGCTGATAAAATGTTATACTACCATAACTGCATCACCCCAAGAAGCGGTAAGCTTGGCTCAATTTGGGAGGGACCTTTCTCCATCAGCTACAAAAGAGGCAATGAATACTCCATCAAATCATTAGCCACAGGAGTTACTATAAACTGGGTACATGGCTGTTTCCTACAATCCTACACTCCTCTCAACATTCTTGAGGGGGGCAATGTCAGATATTCTCCTTCTCAACTTCTGAGAAAGAATGTTGGAGTCCAATCTTTGAATAATATTGTGGCTATCAATGATATGAATACCCATGGCGAAAAGACCTTGGCGGATTCTCAGTGATATCCTATCCATCAGGACAATATGATCTATACCCAAAATTGGCATAATATGGTAAGAACTGATAATAGGATCACTTTGATTTCTCAGCTGAATTTGAGGTATTCAATATCACATGGGTCTGATCACCTCTGAGGTGAGAAGATTTTACTTGACAATGATAGGTTGCAAAATTAATGAATTATTACCACATGAGTCTGACCACCTCCGAGGTGAGAAGATTTTACTTGCTGGTAATTGGATACAATTTATCAAATTGTTACCACACAGGTCAGTTTTGCCTCAAAATATTTATCTTCATTCTGATAGGCCAAAAGCATATATTTCCTAATTTGGATGACTCAGCTTTATAATACTTTAGCCCCAAATTCCCATGACCCCAAGGATCATAACTAGTTTAAATATGATATACTAGTATCAAGAAAAGGGCTTTTTTCTAGTTTTTGCCTCACACAATTAAAATTAAAGAGTTTAAACTTAGTTTCTTAAGAGGTTATTATTTATTCTAAATATTTCATTGTGAGATCCAGCAGCACATAGCACCAGCAAGCATATCCCTTACTGGATTCTGACATTTGCTTACAACATTTCATATTACTCAGCCATAAAGTTGTCACCTTTCCAGGTCCTATATGGAAAACATCTGGCCCTACCATCACTGCTTTATTCAGTCCTAGAAGATCCTGATAAAAGCAGTTATCCTCAATACATTGAGAAGCTTGCAGAAACACTAATTAAACTGCAAGCTCAAGCCTTCAACAACACTTTTGCTGTTAAAAAGGCCTGACACAAAAAAGTTTGAAAAAATTAATATAATTTGGCTAAATTCAAAGTTGGTGAAGAGGTACTATTCTGTAACACCCATGAATCAGGCCAATTACAGAAGTTAAATTGCATTTAGGTTGGCCCATTTGTGATTATTGAGAAAATGTTGAGGTTTGTTTATACCATCAAAGAGGTTAAAACAGGCCATATTTATAATCAAGTCCATGCAAAATTACTAAGGAAGTTTAGGAAAAGGGCCAATTAAAGAGAAAAAATATAAGGGATCATAGTGCTAAAAAAAAGAAAAAATATATGTAAACACAATTTATAAGAGAATAATTATTATAAAAAAAGAAAAATATATAAATAGAAAAAAAATATAAAGGGTGGTTAGCTGAGCAGGTAAAACTGCTTCCACCCTAAGTGCAGGGTTTGAGTTCAAAACCTGTACTGGCTAGAAAAATTCAAACATAAGTATATACATTTAATTGAGAATAATAGTTTTGAGAAAAATAATAATAAGAAAAAATATATATAATAGTAGTAAAAGAAAAAAATTTCTATCATCTATATACAAAGTAAAAAAAGAATAAGGTTTTGTATTCCAAGTAATAAGAAAATTATAAATTTCAATAGATAAAAACAAATTTTATTTCTTCTGCTTTGAGGGGGGAGATGCCTCAGGACCAGATTCCTCATTCCCATGCACCAATTTGGCCCAATCTAGCAGCTGAATGAAAAAAACAGGGCCAAATGAACATCATTAAAGTTGGAAAAAATAATAAGATACTTTAACCAGGACTTTAAAACAATATGAAAACCTATTCATAAAAAATGTTTAGATCAATTTATTTAAAATAATGATGTTGTTCAGAAATAAGAGCAGTGACAAAATTTTTTATTTTATTTATTTGAGGCAAGCTGACTGGGGGATGGACATTACCAAAATAGAGAAAGAAAGTATTGACATGAAACCTGAGCAGGGTCAACTCTGTCATAGAAAGTTTTTTCACCTTTGGATTGGGAAGGTTTTTGTGTTATTATACCTACTAACTGCCAATAGTTTCCTTCAGCTGGCACCCCAATTGATGTGCAAAGGGTGGGAATTGAACCTGCAACCTTCAGGTTGGTAGCCATATAACCTACCGGCTCACCTTCCACCCCCTAGCAGTGACAAATTTTTGATATACTGAAGTGGTATTGTTTACAGATATGAAGAGAGAATCAGGAAACTCAGGGTTTATATTCCAGTCAAGTGGGGGAAATGTTAGATTTTGATGGTTGACTCAAAAATAAACCCTTTGAGAAAACCATCAATGCTAATAGATTAATCCCATTGATGGTTCCTTTGATCTTTCCTGATTTATCTGCATAACTAAATTCATTCCAAAACCACCTCAATTATATCTAAATCATCCCAATTATTGTAGCTAATAATAGTTATGATATTATTACTTTATGGCCAATTATTGGAACTATTTGGGTGAACCAAGTGAATCTACGGCACAAACTAAATTGCATTTATAAATTTAATGCAAATACAATTAATAAATAATAATTTTAATGTATGTTGATCATCCTAATCAGCATGATAGTACTTACATATAGACTTCCCAATTAGGGAGTACCAAGTACTATTGAGAGGGTTGCCAATGTCCCAATTAAGGGTGCATCATTATTTGAATCCATATATTCTTTTTTATCACTTATTGTATTTATCAGCTGTATAAAAAACATAATTGGCTGAATGAAAGGCAAATATACACCGCTAAGGTGCTAATATTATGCCTAAAATCTTCCCAATTATGAGAATAGTAGTGCCTTCAATTGGGCTGAAACAATTGTAATTAAGTTAATTCAAGGGATAAATTAACTTGAGGATATTTTAATAACCACTGCCATAATCTAAAGCAGATTGGCATGGTTTTAATTAACTCATCTAATAGATTTTATGGCCAGGAGTTGTCCTAGAGGTATAAAATACTGGCGCCTGGCCCTAAAATAAAAACATCATCTTTCCATATCTTCATATTTTCATCTTATATCTTCTTATCTTAATTTGATCTTCATATTAAGAGTGTAGACAAGTATTCAGGGGAGCTTGTCATAATTACCTGTGTCTGGAGAGTTCCCAATTAGAGAGGGAAAATTACCCTAGAAGAGACCAAGAGAGTCATATATTGTTGTTTAGCTTTGTGAGCTTCCAAACGGTTATAAAATACTGTAAGTCACATAGCATAATCAAGCATTTATCAGCTGAAACTCTTCCCAACTATAGAAACAGAAATACTTCTAATAAGCAGGCTAATCCTCAAAAACTTACAGTTATGGAATAAATTTAAAGTATATTTTAGTGAATATGTTTTGAGAGATTACAACAAAGAAGTATCCTTTAATACAGCTCTTTTTTGAAATTGAAGATATTTTTAATATTCATAATTTGGCATGACAAGAACTTGGTTTACAAGTTCATATATAATTGCAGAGAACAGTCAAAGCAAATGCTATTGATCTAGTAGAACAAGAGTTTCTGTTTTGTGAGCATTGTGAAACTGAGAATATTTAACAGCATAATCTAATTTACATGTGATTCATGAAGTTTTATATCATGATACTGGTCCTAATATTCTTGTTTAACTGCTCATGCAGGTTATGGAAAAATATTCATATAAACAGAAATTATTCACAAATTTGAACTTACTTAAGCTTCTTTGAATTGCAACAGTGTTAAGTGGCATAGCTTTAACTCTATTATTTATAGGTAAAACTTTACACAATGTGTTTAAATTACCTATACCCATTTTGGAAATTTCTGTAGTGAATATTATCACAAATAGTAGATATGGATGTTACATAAATTCATCATCATTGATAATTATTGATAAAAATTTCTATGCGCCCACTGCAATTGTCAAGGATCATTGATAGATTATTGCAGGATCTAGGCAATAAAAATGATAAACATAAACCATTTAGATGGAAAATGATATTTCTGTGCAGTGGTTTTTGACAAATCTTGCAAGTTATCCCACATGGATTGTGTGCAACTTTAATTGAAAATTATTAGAAAAATTAGAAATAGATTTTTTTTATTTTCATAAAGTAACGTTTACTCAAAATATGGGAGCCTTACCAAGTGAAATAGAAATTGTCAAATTCTTGAAAAAATGGTAATGATGAAGCCCAAAAATTCCCTAAGTTTGGTGAAAATATTATTGAAATACCTCAGCAATTTTATAGGAGATGAAAATAAAATTATTATGAGGTATAATGAAATATTTCTGAAAATATACTATCAGATGACATATTGAAATCAGTTATTTTATCACCTAAAAATGATAATTGTACTTTTATTGATACTGATATACTTAATTGAATACCAGATGAATAGAAAAAATATCATAGCTATGATAAAATAATTTGTGAAGATGACAATGAAATCAATAACTATCTAGTAGATTTTTTGAATTCTTTGACCATTAGTGATTTGCCTGCACATAAGTTAGTATTGAAAGTTAATTGCATTGTTTTACTGATCAAAAACTTAAACACAAAGGAAGTGTTAGTCAATGGAACAAGAACGTGCATCAAGTGCATGCATCATAATGCCTATTGATTGCAAAGTTTTTAACTGAAACCACAAGCAATAAAAGAATTTTGATTCCACATATAAATTAATATCCAGGTACTGTTTTACTATTTAACTTTCAAAGAACTCAATTTATAATTATACCTGCATTTGCAATTACAATAAATAAGTCTCAAGGACAATCATCAGAAAAAATTGGAATTTTATTGAGGTAGCCAGTTTTTACACATATTCAATTGTACATCACAGCAAGTAGAGTTAAATCATTCAATGATTTGAGATTTTGTATACCATTTTTACTTCAATTTCAATATTTTACAAATCAATTTCAACATTTTATACTATAATTTCAACATTTTATATTTCAATTTTTACCATTTTGTGTTTCAATTTCAATATTACACTTCAACTTTAATGTTTTATCTTTAAAATTCAATATTTTATGAACACAAATTCAATATTTTTAGTTTTAGTGATTGCATCATACCTAGTTCTTTCTACAGACTCATTGATTTTCTTAGCATCAGTGGTTACTTTTTGTAGATCATAATTTGATATAATGGATATACAAATATTTTTCAAATATGAAAAAAGAATGGGCAATAATATGCTTACACTATTTCAGCAGAAATAATAAAATAAAGCTATCAAAAAAATTGTGTTGAGGTTAAAATATAAAATATTGAAGTTAAAGTATAAAATGTTGAAATTGATTTATAAAATATTGAGATTGAAATGCAAAATGTTGAAATCAAAGCACAAAATATTGAAATTAAAGTAAAAAAGGTATATTTCCAGATATAGTGGCTAAGGGCATCTAACAAATGATGAAAAAGTTTTATAAAACATTGTTTATATATGTTCTAAATCATCAAATTTACTTTTAAACCATTTTAAGTTTAATGGACAACATTTATTTTTTAACTACCCAGTTTTTTAAGAAAAATATATGGAAAAAGTATGAGGCATGTATTTTTTATTTCATTTTTTATTTTATTTTATTTTTTAGATTTTATATAATTTGGAAAAGCTAAGTAAAATAATTGTGTAGCATTGGTAAAACCTCTATTCTTGTAAACCAGAATTCTTGAGACCTACTGGCTGAGATTGACAAATTAGGTAAGATTATCATGAATAAGAAAAATGGTGACCCTCTTGACATGATGGATTACAGATGGGCTGAAATTTAAAATTCTGGTTTTGACAAAACTCTATCCCCCAAACAATTCATTAATAAACCCAATGCCATCTACCAAAGTGACCACCAGCTTGCCTTAATAGTGGTAGCCTCACCCCATTGCTCAGTCCTCTGCAAAGCAGTGGCCCAATCAGTGGCTCAATTCTGTAAAGGGCTGACCACACTCAAAATCCCCCTAATTTTCCTAAAGCAGCACAGGGCAAAATCACCAAATTTCTTGATGATACCAAAGATGCTGTCACATAAGTTGCAAAACTAGCATATTTTGACCTATCTGCTAAAATCACCCATCAGAACATAATCAATCTGACCCAAATCCCTGATGACTACCTACAAGCTGAGCACCATCTGGTGGAATTAGTTGAAGCTGTCTTCCAAGGTGATCTTGAAGAAGAAAACACATTTATCACAGCTATTTACCCTATCACGCTGATACCCCAACATCCTGGCTCTCTGCTTTTGTATGTTTCTACAACCATAATTATTCTGTCATGAACAATATGCCTGTAGAAGAGCCACCCGGCCCTCTTCACCCTCTGCCATGGTAGGTTAGTGGTATTCCGCTCCCCACCTGGTTGAAGGTTTTGCTTTATTTTTTTGTTCCGTTTGTTTGGTTATTTTGCTCATTGAGTATTGGTAATGTCCACCCCCTGGTTGGCATACCTTGAATAAAGAGGAGCATTGGTGAAACCTGGTCAGTATGGCAATAAAAAAGCCTAAGGAATTGTCAAAAACATGTTATTGCTTTTTAAATATGGCTTAGTCAAGCTAAACCTCATTTTGTCCTATCTTTCATAAATTTTAAATAACTTGAAAATTGATGTATATAAAAAAATTAAAAAATTATATAAGCTTTGTGACAGATAATCTTCAAACTGTTTTCGAATTTTGTACCTTACCAAAATGAAATATTATTTACTGGAATTTGAAACCAATGTATCTTATACTTATATGAATGTCAAGTCTCATTTTTATTAGCGTTTATTTGATTCAATAATAAATTTGAAAAAAATTAAAACTGACAATGACTTTATTAAAAAATAAATACAAATATAAGCTGTAACTGTGTTTTTTTCCAAATGCTACTAACATTGGATTTTAAATTTCATAGGTATTGCAGGAATTAAGGCAAACAACACACGTTAATGACGTATTTGTCACGCTCGCAGCTGACGTAATAGAACAAAATTTAAAAAAAATATACGCAATGATTATAAAGGTGTGCTATTTGACAAAAGGACCTCAGCAGCGTTCAAACTTAAAAATTTTAATGAATTACGGTCGAATTTCGACCACTGAACGACCACTAGTTTACTTTATTGTTTAATCGAAATATTCTATTAAACTATATTCTGTGATAAAATTCAGATATTCAATAGCAATAAATGCTCAAAGTGAGACCATCTGCTTAAATCAAGCTAAACGTAGTTTATAACGAACCAATAGCATTAATAACTCGACTTGATAATGGTACAAAAGGTTTAAAAATAAAAATTGATTGTAATGATACCCAATAGCATTAATTACTCATATATATCCAAGTTAGTATTAATAATGACTTTGAGATTATGAATTTAAACTATCTAGATAAGTATAAATAGGAGAATTAATTGAACATCTTTTATTCAAATTTAAATACCAAAGATGCCTAAAGCTTGCTGTTGTTCTGGATCCAAAGTTGAATGCAACTGCGGTACATGTCACTGCTCTGCAACTCGTACCGAAGGAGTTCATTGCTGTGGAGGAAAGGATGGAAACTGTACCTGTACCAACTGTAATTGTAGCACTAGCTGTTGTTCTGGTGGTGATTCTAATTGTCCATGTAATAACTCATGTCAGTGCCCTGCTAAGGTTGCTTCCAAATGATATCTTCGACCTATCTACTTTTTAGTCAAATGTGTTAGCTTATTATTTTCAAGTAAATGTCAGCCCATATCTTTTTTTTTTAGTACTAGATGGTATGTCAGCCCATATCTTATCACTTAATTTAAACGAGTTTGATATTTTTCTGACCTTAATTGGCTTATGCCTTATATAACATAAAATTAGTATAATACTTTTTATTAAGGGGTGTCATATTGGAGGGTAACTTATATGGAAAATATAAAAAGCAAAAAGTGCTACTATAGTAATAGCATTTCTATATGATTAGATCTATAAATATTCTGTAAACCCATTTTGAGTTATTATAGGCTTAAATAAACGATACTTAACACGTTCGTCGCCCAGCGTGATTCAGTTGAGTTCCTCACGGGGCCCAAAGGTGACTAACAAATTGTCGAATGCTAGGAAGCGAGAAAAAATATTAAAAATATTAATATTGTCCCAATTGTCCAAAAATCACCACAAATGTGTTTGGTCTGTTTTAACAAATTTTATAATACACTGTAATATAAATAGCATTATATCATAAATATAAATTTATAAAAAGTTTAGTGTAATGTGAATTTTTTAATATTTTTACTTTGTATCTAAATTTAACCTCCACCCATGCAGCTAGGAATTTTTTTGCGCGCTTTTTTCTTACGTACACCTTCTGAACTACAGTGATGGGTTTGGGTGAAAGTTTTACCATTTCGATTTCATTTAAGACGTCATACTTGAAATTGCTATTAGCGATACCAGACCTACGAATTGTTCGCTAATACATTCATCGCACTTCACCCATATTTGGGTGACGGGCCCAACGGAAGCATACCTGTCACCCATATTTGGGTGCCATGGCGACGAACGTGTTAAACATACTTAGGCAAAGGCCAACTCATAATGTAAATTTTGACTTAAAAACTTCTATTATTAAGCGTAAAAGCACACCAATTAAATGCTAAAAGATAGGTAATTTTCCTGCCCTTTTTATAATCCTAAAAATGATACTACAAATTAAAATACATTAAATTAACTATCTAGTACTAAAAAAGATACATTTACGATTAAAAAGGTAATTTGATTTAGAGAAGTATTTAACAAAAATAATTTAGTTTCAATTACTTACTTTTAAAAGTTTCAATCTTTTTTTTAGTTTATTACTAGCAGCTGTACCCGGCCACGTGTTGCTGTGGCTCAGTCTGGTTAAAGGGAAAAGAAAGAAAAGAGAAAGCATACGTTTCTTTTAGCAAAATTTACCCTGTATTGCTCGGGTTTATTTATAAACTCACACTGACAGCCTATAGGCTGTGCCAGCGCTACTCTCGAGCCACTTGGACTAACAGCTCTGCTGTTGCCATCATGGCTGGTGAGCTGATTATTCTCAATTTACTTAATCTACTTAAAACCCTAATACTGATTTTTGTTTGGTTTCGGGTGAGCAATTTGGTGAATTATTCGATAATACTCGCCAATTCTTTACCTACTCGCTCAAATAGTTTGAACCCATCAGACTCAATAGTTTCACATTTGATAAGATTCGCCAATTCTCACCCACTCACCCAAATTAGATTTAACCTATCAGACTCGAAGGTTTCAGATGTCAGTCAGTACGTCAGTCAGTGAACGTGTTCTATTAAGTAGACGAGAGATGGGTAGCTGCTGCCCTCCCTGCTTCCCAAAGTCCTTCCCACCTGCTCCCAATTCCACTGTTGTCACCAGATCTGCAGAGTATTACTTTTAGAAAATTAGATTACTCTACATAGATTTTGTAAAAAAGAAATTAATAGCACGGTATCCGGTTCCACTCCCTTAAGGTGGTGCGATCAGAAGTCAACCCTAAGGGAAAAAATTATCTAATGAGTCAAATTCAGGTAAGAAGTTAAAGAAAATATTTAATATTAGTAATCAAACATGACAAAATTCTGAAATCATTAAAATTAATTCAAAAATTTAAAGTTAACTAACATGACCCAATGATAGCGCAGCAAATTTGCTAAGATGGTTATCAAAAAAATCAATCCAGGAAGTAATTCATTATATTTTTGGACTGGGAATTGGTGTTTGAAACCACTAATCATGGGATTTAAAATTTGGCAACCATTCCTTGGTATCAATCTGGCTTAGTAACTCCCCCTCACCAGCACAACATAGAACCCAGCACCCTGCTAATGACAGGGTGTTGGCTTTTCTTATTTATTTTCACTAATAAGAAAACTATGTCTAAACTTTTATGGCATATTATATTTATAGATATAAAATATGTATTTAGTGTACTTGAAGAAGAATCCTTGGTGGAATTATCTGTATAACTTGCTGAGCACAGCAGCTTAAGGAACGTTAATATTAAGCCTCTATTCACCTTCACTCATTAAGGAAAACCACTACCCCAGCTCTTACCTCCCCTGAGTCGGTCCTCAAAGGTGGGACGTCACCTGGTAGTCTGGAGTTAATGTTGGGGGCCAAACACCCACACCCACACCCCAGTTTTCTCTTGGCTCGCCTAAGTCCTAACACTATGGGCTGTGTTGAATTTTTTATGGAGATACTAGCATTCATTACCCGTGCTTCGCTACGGTGTCTATGGATTTCAGACATTCAAATTTATTTTAGATTTTATATTATAGATAAACAATAACCACTCAGTCAAATCTAATTGCTCAATCGAATCAACCAAAAACCACCAACCGTTCAGCTAAACCTAACTGAACTTATCAAATCAACCAATAACTAATCACCCCCAAAGCTAAACTGTATTCTATCGATTCGACAAAAACCCTCAAACACTTGGCCAAATAAAATAAACCTATCAAATCAATCAAATAACACCAAACTGCTACCCGAAACATCTCTATATATTTAAATCATTGTTTTTGACATGTCTTCCAAACTACTAAATCAAATTCTACTTAACTTGCCAAAATTATTTTATCAATTATGGGAACCAAATTAGGCAGAGTTTTAAAATTATATAAACTTAACATCCAGATACCCGTGCTTCGCTATGGTATTTAAAGTTTATCAGATGATAAGCTCACATTGTAGCCCATAGGCTGTGCCAATGCTAATCAGGAGCCACTCGGACAAACATCGCTGTTGCCCTCGTGGCTGGTGAGCTAATCCTAACTACTTAATCTACCTAACTCTAATACTGATTTTTGTTGAGTTTCAAGTGAGCAATTTGGTGAATTGTTAGATAATATTCACCAATTCCCACCCACTCACCCAAATAAATTAAACTTATCAGACTTGATTAGCTTCAGATGAGCAAATTGGTGAATTATTAGATAATATTTGCCAATTCTCACCAACTCACCCAAATAGATTGAACCTATCATACTCGATAATTTCAGATTTGATCTTATTTGCCAATTCTCACCCGCTCACCCAAATAGATTAAACCTCAGACTCGATTAATTTCAGTTGAGCAATTTGGTGAATTATGAGATAATATTTGCCAATTCTCACCCACTCGCCCAAATAGATTGAACCCACCAGACTTGATAGTCTCAGATTCGATAAGATTCGCCAATTCCCACCCACTCGCCCAAATTAGATTTAACCTATCAGACTCGAAGGTTTCAGATGTCAGTCAATCAGTGAAATTTTTAAGTAGATATTTTGTTTTTATAAGAGATAAGTGGAGTTACCTGGCATTGCTTGGGTTTATTTATTATCAGCTGATTTTTGCTGATTACTTTAAATTTTATATTATAGCTAGCAGAACCCAGCTGACATTTTCCTGCATTTATATATTTTATTTATATAAAAATAGATAGTCTGTATATAATCTAGAATCTATAATGCATTGTATAAAATTTGTGGAAAAATGAAAGATGACTCATACTGATAAAATTCCATTATTTATTAGTATAAATAGATGATAAACTATATACATTTTCTATAAATAATTCATATGAATGAATAATATTTCTGACTATTACATTTGCTATTTAATTGAACCAACTTAAAATAATTGAAACTAATACTAATATTTAGCATAATAAAAGTAAATAAACAATATTTTTGTTTTTATGATTTGTTGTAGATGTACAGAATTTCTGAATTTCCTACTCTGGAACAAGCAACATATAGTTGACCATGCAAAAAACATGAATTTTCTAAATTTAATCTGGCAACGTGCAGCAAATGCCCTTGAGCTTTGTTGATTATCATTGCAAAAGCAAGATGCACAGGAAAGTATAGTCATTTGAATTTGATGGGCAAATCAGTGGAAATTTGTGGAATTTGCAGAATCAGCACATCTTCTCCTTTACATTTGCTATTAATTATTGTTACTTCAATAACATTTGGCATCAGTTTTTTCAAAAAAAGCCTGGTTTCATTGTATAACTTTGGTAGGTTCAGATTCTAAAGGAGCAGTATTGGTGAGCCAACTTTCAAGGTTAATATGTGTGGTGGCATTCCAGAAGGCTCCAATGAATTGAAAAATTCAACTGGATAATTAATATAGATATATATACTACCATCCATTTTTATATATATAGACAAAATTCTTAAATTTATATTTATTACTACATTAGCTCATCATCTTTTTTAGTTTTACTTACACTTACAATATTAGCTTTAACTATATAAATAGTTTAAACAACAAAAAGTAATTAAATAAAAGTGATTACACTGGGATTCAAGCAATTGACCTTTATAAAATTTAAGTTTAGAGACAAAAGAAAAGGCAATTATGCTAGAGGAGGTATTTATAAAATCAATTGGGCTTTTGATTCAGTTTTGGTTTATATTAACTTCTAAAGAGCCAAATAACCACTAATCACTTAACAAAACCATTTGAAAATCAAATTAACTGAATACCAAACTGCTCAGCCATAACAATATAGTGAATACCATTGAAGTATATATAGTTTTCCCTTCTTGTAATATAACTTTTGATTTTACTATGAAAATAATAATTTTTAAATCCATAAACCTTCTCCATAAAAATACTTATATGTTCCAACTTAATGATGATCAGTCAAATAGTGTCAGAGTCTATAAAGCACAAATATACCAACATACCAACATCCATTATATATATAGATAAATTATAAGTAGCAGCAGAGGATACCTCAGTGGTATAATATGGACTCTATACCGCTGCCTCTCCAAGTTGCTACTGGTAGATGAACTTTGGGTATGGGACAATTATGACTATGTTGGAATTGTGCACCAATGCCCCAAACTGAGATAGCAAATATTAAGGCAGTTCATGGAGTTCCTGGCTTATCATATGCCACGCATGGAGGTTTTCCAGGTCTTATCTTCCTTTCTCATTAATTTGAATCCCTTTCATCCTTCATCATTGTGGTATCATCCCCAGATCAGCCCACCTCAAATAAAATAAAAAATAATAAATAGCCAGGAGTGGTAGCATAGCGAGGTGGTTTCTGCTTCACTCTGGGTTGGGTTTTAATAGAAACAGGTTCAAAAACAGTGCAAGTTAAAGAAACTTGGTGAGGTATGTTTGTCTTAAGATCAACCTACCTCATTTACTTTTTAAATTATAAATAGCAAATTTTTTGTTGAGAAATATATGTATATTTATTTTTAAGACTGCTTTAAAACTCTAAACAGCAATTAGTCATTTTATATATATATTATAAAACTACAAATCCCACTCAATCTTTTAGTTACTCTCTAATCATGTTATTTTAACTATACAAGTTACAAACTTTGTCTAGCATGTTGATTCTTCTTAGTTTATAGATATTAATTAAAAATTATTTGAGGTGGATCGACCTTGGGACAAATATACCACACCAAAAATGTTTTGTAGCCAGTGCAGGTTTCGAACTCAAAACCTGCACTAGGGGTGGAAGCAGTTTTACCCGCTTGGCTAACCACCCTATAGATATTAAAGAAACATTCAAAAAAATTACCTTTCATATGCACTAATATAGTTTGCTTGAGGGAGAAGACCTGGGGATGATACCACACCAATTAATGGAGAAGATAGAAAATTTGGAATCAATGGGAAAGGAGAATAAATCCAGTTGGGCCCAACAGTTAAGGCAATGGAGAAAGCAATGCTTTCTGGCATGTTGGACTGGATAGAATGCTGGAAGTACACTCAATTAAACCTCAAAAGGAAGGTGAAAGCGCTTAATATTTTTATAATTTTAAAACTCAAGGTACTTGGCCCATATTTTGACAATAAGCCCATTATTGTAAGGTAAGATCAACTCACTCATCCAAACCTTCTGGTAGTTTAAAGCCCATGTGGTGCCTATTGGATTGTACACTTTGTTAAAACCCAAACGCAAAGAAGGTATGGGCCTGCTAAATTTTGAAGCACATGCCTACCAATCTGGGCCAAGTTGTTTTTCCAAATGTTACAGTTGCACATGCGCTATTTCATGCTCACATAGGAATCTACTGGCCTGGGTAAAAGGTTCCAGAAATCTCACACATCATGCTCTCTAAGGGAGTAGATACTGCTTTATCCACAATTGCCTTTCTGGCATCACCACCCCTATTATTAAAGTCCATGTAACTGGGCTGTGAGGTTGTGTATATGGTCATTTGCACATGAACCACAGGATAAAGATCAAATATGGCTGTATTCTGAAGCCTAATTATTAGCAATGACCACTGCTATAATGTGGGATGAGTAGAACCATATTGTTAATGAATTTGTCTATAGGGTAATTTTAATCCTTTATAAAAATTTGCCAACCACTGTTGGTGCACATTGTAAGCCTTGGGGAACAACCCCTGCGGCTAGACTGGAAAATTCCCATTTCAAACAAAAAAAGAAAAAGAAGACAGTGGCTGTTATTCTTTTCACCCTGGATGATATAGCCCATGTGGTGAATGAGATATGGATAACATTGTATCCCAAGTGATTTGTACCTCATCTGTCCCTGCTCATCTCTAAAGAATTGGTGGGTAAAATTTAGAAGTTTTGCCAGGAGGGGGCAGAGGGTAGAAGCCATTGCCAGTGGAAGGAAATTGGCACATGTCCCCAAGAGGGGGTATCCATAGGTTCAAATTCAACCAGAGAAGTTGAGTCATATTCCACTGAAATTAAGGGGCTAAGTTAGTTTTGGGTGCAAAAATTACCATCATTTAGTTTTCACCACATTCTTATCAGACAAGCCATCCCTGACAGATTGGGCATAGTTAATTCTTTTCCTACCCAATGGAGCCAGTCATATGTGGCCTGGCTGTGGGCACAACCTGCCATCTACTGAAGATGTCATTATAATTGTACCAAGCATGATAAAGGAGAATAAATATTCTTTATAGTTAATTTTGTAAGGAGAGTGTCTATAACTCTCCTGTTCCCAGCGTGGTAGTGCTCAGTGTACAGGGCCAACGCCAGGGAACTAGCCATTAAAATAAAAGTCACTATTGCCCAGAAGAGGGTTCTGGAGCAATAATAACTCAAGCAAAAGTGAGCGATTATTAAGATAAAACCCAACCAAAAATGATGCGGTGCACTAAGGAAGAAATGGTAAACGTCCCAGGTTGAAGGGAACCTGGGGAACAATGGTGCACTAGGTGAAAGCCTAATTGTATATAAATTGTGGTGGTTAAGGTAGCGCAAGACCTCCTCAAAGAGGTCTGCTCACAGGATTGTTCAAGATATCATGAATAAAACAATAAAAATGGGGAAATGTTTATTGGGAAGTCAAGCAACAAGGAGTGTTGGTTGTGGGAAACAGAAATAAACTACGTCAGGGAAATATGGGGTTTGCTGAAGTGGGACCAAGCACTGACCCACCAATAGGCAAAGGCTACCATCTGAATTAGTAGAAAACACCATAACTGACTTCAATCGAGTAATTTATAGAAGTTTCATCTGACCCAAACATGTCATTTCATAAATGGAATGGAGTTTGAATCCCCATTTCTCAACTAACTGAATGGAACCATCTGCGTTAATTTTGTAAACCATCCATTTTAACGCCTGGGCTGATGTAAGGGGCTGGGCATTTGGCACCTCACTAGTACCAACCTAGGCATATTTAGCCTGTACCCAACGTTGGTCTAGTGTATGCCTGAGATCAGGGAGGGAATGAAGTTTCACCTTCTGGGCCTCCTGGCGCTCTGCCTTATCCTTAGGGTTGGTCCCCACTATGATGTCATTTAACCATGACAAATTTGATGTCAGTCTGACTGAGTAGGTCAAATCCAAGTCATTAATGAAAAACATTAAGAACGACAATCTTCTGAAACCTAATCACAATTTATTCTCAATGGTAGTGCGCTTAGCTTTAGTTTCCCATTTAGTGAGCATATAGGTCAACAGCCCCAACAGTTAATGCAGTTGCTCCATTTTTTTCATTTTCACCATTTTGGTTTCAAGAAAGTTTTGAAAATATGAAAATTTATTTGTGAGTTTTATAATTCTTTTAAGCATTTAGTGGCAATATTTCCAATTCTGGAAATCTCTGGCTATCCTCACAGCTGTCTTTTTCATTATTATCTGCCAATATGATAACTGTACCTAGTATATTCTGGCTGAGGCTCTGGGTGTTCACTCATCCAGAGTCCTAGGCAGGTCTTATCATTATTAACATCACGCTCCATGATATAATGAAGTGACCCACTTTTTATCTTTCTCCATCCTTCCCTATGGGGGATGTAAACTTTTTGGGTAGTTTACTGCACAGGTTTAAATTTGTTGTAAAATAAAGAGGACACTAGTTGTATGGTGACAACAAGTAACTTGAGTTTTCCCTATAAGTTGGTTCAACTCCACTCTGGCAAAGTATAACGTAAAAAATCAACTAGGGAATTTTATTACCTCAAATTTTCAAATTATAAGTAAAATATAAGTAATATTTAATAGTTGAATTCTGTTCTCTGTTAAAATATAATAGGGGCTTTTTATAAGGTTAAAGTTGCACAGCTTTTTAGTTGGCCACTGAGGACTAATCAATTAACCTCCACAGCTTAACCCTTGGGATTAACTTCTGAACTTAGTGGGTTCCATCACCTTAGTTAATTCCCTGTATAGCGACCTTCATAGTTCACCAGCCATCTATTGGGGTTAAAAACCAGACACCATCTTTATAGGGGCCCATTGTAAGGTTACATCTACAAACCACCACCATAATAAACATTATAAACGCTTCAGTAGCTTTGGTTAAATGACCCCACCCATTTAGCACCTCAGCCTGAACGATCAGCCATAGTAACCTGACTATTGGATATCAATACGTCATTTTATTTCCTATTTAACATTGTTGAGGATGATCCCTGATGAAACATTAAACGAAACTATTAATTGGATTTACATCCTTTTAGTTAATTGTGAGTAAGTTTCTAGTTGGCAATCATCAATGAACATTAGATTGTTATTAACAATCTTCAAAGGGCTTAATTTATAAGCTTTAAATTATTTGTACCAAAATGAAAAAAATTAGAGCTTATTCTACACTGAGATAGATAATAGTTCAATTATAAAAGTTTCAACAGGTGGTTGTTGCGTTGGTTCAGTTATTCAAATAAAAAAGTTTACCTGTCAGCTAAGGTGGAATATGCTGGGAGGCTGGCCCATTTAGTGGATTACGGCTTTTATGCTAGGGTTTGAGCATCTTCTTTGGCCTTACATCAATAGGTTCTACCCCTGGGTTGAGTGGAGAAGGATCTAGGGTTTCCCCTTTTCCTTGAGGAGGAAAGCAGGAATGAGTTGCAAGCATGGACATGTTTTTTGTTCCTGAGGTTGCTGAACTGCCCCTTTTCCCCATTATTATGGGTTCCAATGCTTGTAGTCTCGCAGCCAATGCTGATGTTTCAGGGTAGCAGGTGTACATGAATCTGCTGGTGCTCAGGTTGTTCTCGCTGAAGGGATAAAGTTTGGGTTTGTTCAGATGGTGGTGGACATTATCTCTGCTCCCGCAGATGGCTGGGGAATAGTTTGATGGACATCCCTTCTCTCTCAAGTTTGTCTCACACCTTGGCGAAGAAAAAAGATCAGTCTTACTTTATATTACAGTCCAAGAACTAGTTCCTGCGCTCACATGGCCTCCATTGAGGCTTTTGTTAAAACAGGAGTTTCCAGGAACTTTATAATTAACATATTAGGGGGTAAATCTCAATGTGGATGTAGGGTCCTCAGTTTTAAGTGCACCATTGGCTTCAATGCCTTGCTACCCAGTGCAGTGCCTGATATCATTTTTGATACATGGTTTTGGTTCTCAATTGGTTACTGCAGTACCAGATCTGTTTTTATGTTATCCTGGGGGTTCATTGGTGGCTGCGGCAACAGGTTCATATTATACTAGAGCCCAAAATTTTGTTATTTGAGAATTCCCATATGAGGGACAACATTCCACTGATTAGTACTTTCTCTCCTTCAGGTGCTGTGGTGTCGATTGCTTCAACGCCATCCATCACAGTGCTGCCAGCGGATTTCCCCCAGCTTGGCCCAGTTCCAGAATATCTTTGACATGTAAAAAGTCAACCATTTTCTCACACACTCTGAGTATGATTTAGCCTTCCTCTTGAGAATAAAAGTAATCAACATCAACTGTTCCCTATATCATTATACAGAGCAAGAAGACAAGACCCTGGAGGTGTGGTTGAATGATATGCTCATGAAAGAAAGGGTTTAAGATGAACTCACCAATTGCCTCTCCCATAGTGTTTTCTCAGAAGGATGATGCATCTTGCGACCCTGTGTGGACCATGGGCATCTTGATTACATAACCGTTCATGATCCATACCCCTTCCCCTTAAGCAGACAATTAGCCAGGCATTGCAAAATCCTGGGTGTTTCAAAAGCTTGATCTAATGAACACTAACTAGATTTGGGTGGAAGAAGGGCAGGAGTAGCGTATGGCAATTTATATCAAAATAGGAATATTTCAATTCCATGTAATGCCTTTTAGCTTGAAAAACGCTGTGGTCAAATTACAGCAGATGATCAAAGGTGTGCTGGTCACTGTTGAATTTTAGGCCTACTTAAATTGAGATGGTTCTTCTTCTGGAATAAGTTGGAGTTTAAAGCGTCTATTGTAAGGATACAATAAACCAGACGGTGACTCTAGTCAAGATATAAACTCCTTGAAAATGACACTTCAAAGCTGTATTCTTCTTTCATTACTTGGAAAATGGTTCGCTGCCCTTTATTCTGATCCCAATTAAATTCTCAACTTATTATAACATAAAAATATTTAAATACAAAAAGCTTTTATATTAAACTATGAACTTGTAGTAATAAAATGATTGTGTTTTATTAGTATCAACCTAGAGATAATTTATAGGGTTTGATGTTCACCACATCTTACCCATGACATCTCACTTTCAATGGCACTTGGGCAGAGAAACACGTAAAATGTTTGTTTGAGGGTCTACAATTACTTCAACTCAGGGCATCTCACACGGCCTCAGGGATGGTGTCAAACTCATAAACATCTCAAGACAGCGTTTCTGATGCATCTGCAATTAGCTGAACTGTTGCTTTTCTTAAGCAATTGGTAGCACATACCAAGTCGATTTGCATCACTAATTAGTAATAAATTTTATCAAAAACTCAAATGACATTAAAAGCTAATTTCAACATAGACCAACAAAGCCCTCGAGCCCAGTTCATCAAGTCAACTATTATTATTAAGTCTGACTTAACCAACAAAGCCCCTGGGCCTATGTCATCATAGTAAAATATTATTAGTAGAATCGCCAGTCCTTGGATTTTAGTTTTGAATATACTTAGGATATTATTGAGTCTATTATCACTGATAATTTTGATATGATAAATGATAAATTAGCATCAGCTAATATTATTATTTCTCCTATCAAATTACCTGACAATTTAGGTCCAGTAAACTATTAAACAGTCACCTTAAGTTCTCTTGTGTGGAGGAATATTTCAATGATATCCTCATGAATTCCCCCAATCTAAGCAGCATGATAAAGGCCTAGAGGCGGTGTTAACTGCTTTGCACAAGTCTGACTTTATGTGAAACTCTCCTAGTGTAAGTTTTTCAAGGATGAGGTTACCCTCCTAGGTAACTTGGTCTTGAAGGATGGGTACTTGATTCCACTCAGAAAGCTTAAAGTTATCTTTTCATGGTCCACCCCCACCACCCAGAAGCAGTTGCATGGCTTCCTGGGCACCATCAATATTTTTAAAATTCTCCCCTTCCCTCTCACAGCTAGCCATGCCACTGCACCCCTTGATGGGGAAAGATGTTTAATTCTAATGGTTGGCTGAATGGAATGACCATTTGATGCATTAAGGAGGTGTTTGTGGCACCACTCATTATCAAGCATGCTGACCCTGATAAGACTTTCATTATTACATGTGATGTGTTGTCAGCTGCTTTGGGGGCCATTTTGCTTTAGGAACAGGATAGTTTGGAACATCTGGTCAACTAGTTCTCACACAAGATCACTTCATCTGAGCAGTTCTGGCCATTTGTAATAAAAAAATTCGCCACTGTAGCATGGTATCTTATGCATTGGCAGTACCTCTTTTAAGGCATGCAACATGGGATGACTGTGTGGATGGATCACCAGGCTTTCATATATTTCCACAACCCACAGAAGCTGATTCACTTCCAGGCCAGACATACTGTGATCTTTGCAGTTTAATTTTAAGTATGCGCTTTTCAAGGATTCATTGAATGCCCTCCCTGATTTGCTGAGTGATAACCCATCACTGGGACTGATGGCAATGGAAGAGCAGGAGCTTATCGGATTAATTTCACCAGCCCAGATTCTAACCATTGTCCCTCCCCAGTTTCTGTGGTGGAGTGAGGTCCAGACGCTCCATTGGTCGCTTGGGTATTCATGGGTAAAAAAGCCTGCATGGGAAGGTTGGAGCTGGTTGGGTATCTTTGGCTTCTGGAACATTGCTGAATGCTGTATTCGTTGATGGAGGGGACACTTTTGTTTAAAGGCCAAGTTTAGGTATCACCCTGCCTTCATGATGAAGTGATTTGGGCTCATAATGGCCCCCAGCAGTGGGTCATCTAGGTAATAAAAAAGCCTTGATTTAATGAAGCGGATATACAACTGCAAGGGATCTCTATGTATATCCTGATAAAATTTCTAGTTGCATAATGTGCACATGAGCAAAATCCAATTACTCCGGTAAGAATGGCCTTATCCATCCTTTTCAACAGGGCTGAGGTTCCATGGACCTCAGTACCTATCAACCCTTTGTTAAACTCCTATCTCCAATGGGCATAACGAGGCTATGGTAGTTGAGGATTGCTTTACCAAGTTTTCCTTGTTTATCCCATGTTCATCCACAATTTTCTTTTAGGAAACTGCTTGCCTCTTTATGCGGCATGTCTTTTTGATGTTTGGGTTGCAGCAGGAAATTGTGAGTGACCAAGGGCTGCAACTTATGGCGCTTCTGGATGGCTCTTCTGGTTATCCTGAAAATTTAGACGTGCCATTACACCACATACCATCTCAAGTTAGATGGTCAAATGAAGAAAGTCAACTAGATCCTTGAACAATATCTTTGGGTTCACCCCCTGACACGCAGGATACATGTGCAGATGACCTTCTGTTGGCACATTTTGCTAGCAATAATGATTCACACGCCTCTACATGGTTTTTGCCATATGAGGCCACGTAGAGGTATATCCCCTTCATTTTCTCCTAGGCTGTGCCTTTGCCCATAAGTCCCTGCAGTGGCAGAACATGCGCAGCAGATCCAGTGCACTCAATCTCTGGTCTGAAAGCATCCGACCAAAGTATCAGCACTTACAGCTGGTTTGCAGATCAGAACTGGCTCCTCGCCCATGAGATCATGGTGATCTCTTTAGTCATGCTTGATACACGCCATCCGAATATGAAGTTGCCCTCATGGAAGTTTGTGAGCAAATAGTCAGGTCCTCATGAGGTCAAAGAAGATTTTTAATGGCACTTTTCAGTTGGCGTTTCCCGCTTATTAGAAGAAGCACCTCATCTTTCACGCTTCCCAGTTGTCTCCATTTAAAGGCACACTGCCTATGGGCCCTGAGTCAGTGGTAATTGAAGATCCAGCGGAATAGGATGGATGTATTTTGGGGTCTCATTTCTCACGTCGCTCAATATAGTACTTGTTAAGTGAAAGGCTTTCCCTCACTTGAAAACAGCTGGGTGATCACCCACAAATTTTCAAATTTCTGCAAGCTGATAGAGGCTATTCACATGGAACTAAGAAGCTCCCCGCCCTCCCTAGAAGGTTGCCTCAATCCTGGACATCAAACTCCCAAAAGCGCACAAGAATGAGGACTGGCCCAAATCCCTAATGGGGGCTCCCTGACTCAAAAAAGAAGGGTAATGTAAGCCTTGGGAACAACTCCTGCATATAGACTGGAGGAAATTCCCATTTCAAACAAAGAAGGGCAAGAACCCAGCGGCTGTAACTCTTATCACCCTGGGTGATCTAGCCCATGTGGTGGTTAAAAAATGGGTAATAGCATATCCTTCTGTGAATCACACCTCGTCTACCCCTGCTCACCACCAAAGAACTGGTGGGTAAGATTTATAGGTTGTTCCAGGAGGTGGCGGAGAGTGAAAGCCATTGCCAGCAGAAGTCAATTGGTGCATGTCCCCAAGCGGGGGTATCTGTGGGTCTGAATTCAGCCAGGGAGGTCAAGTTACATTTCACTGAAAATAAAGGGACTAAATCAGTTTCAGGCGTGAAATTCCCATCTTCTAGGATGCCCAAACAGCTTTTCAAATGAGCCCATCCCCAACAGGTATGGGCGTTGTTAGTACTTTTACTAACCAATGGAGCTAACCATATGTGAATTGACCATCGGTGCAACCTACCATATGCCAAAGACATCATTGTTATTGTGCCAAGCATAATTGCAGCAGCATGGATATCCTTGCCAGCAAACAAATGTCAATCTGAATGGGTAGGTTGGATCTGAGTCATTTTCAGAAATCATATAAATGACAATCCTCTAGAACTGAGTTGCAAATATTCTCAATGGTAGTGCTCTAGCTTTAATTCCCATTTAGCAAGCATATAGGGCAGCGGTCCCCGACAGATACCGCTGTCACTTCATTTTTCCCTTTTCTTCCATTTTGGTTTCAATAAAAATTCTTAAAAAATATCCAAATTTATTTAAAAAATTAAAGTTTTGTTAAACATTTAGAGGCAAAGATTTACAAACCTAGAAATCCGTTAGGTAGTCCTCATGACTGCCTTCTACATTTTCATCCATCAATATGGATGGCTGTTGTTAAATTCTGAGAATCTCTCTCTGGATAAAATAAATCCTGCGCATATAATTTAAAATTTTGCCCAAAATATCCTAGATTCAAGCCATTTTCTTAAGGTATGTCAGACATTTACCTTTGCAGACTAGAAATCAGAATGCTGTAGGTTGAGTTCTGCCAAAAAGGGAAATGTCAGCCATTTGCAATATTCCAATGTTATTAAGAGTTTATTTAATTATAGTAAAAATGCAAAAGTCAATGAAATTGGCCAAAAATCCCTGGCAATTCTCAGTGGAATTCCATTAATTGGGGAATCACCAGTTTGAAACCTGTACGGGCACTAGTAAAATCAGCAGGTCAGATTTCTCCAACCTCACCACAGACATCAGGGGAATCATTGGAAGGCACTCCCCCAACTTCCAACGAAGTCCTTCAATGCACCTGCGCGGGGACCCCCTTTTATAGGCTTGGCGGGGGTCCCCAAGGTGCAAGAAATTTTTCAGGTAGGGATTGGCTCAAGTTTATAAAAACGTTACCTCATGGGTACATTTGGGCCAATCAGAATTCCTCTTTCATCACTCTGCTGCCCTGATGCAAGTTCCCATATTATGATACATTATTCTTGCATATTTCCTAATTTGGACTCATGCAGGCTATTCCAAACATATTCCCAATCTCCCCCTGACCTTCAAAATTACTTAAATACTAGATAATTGGAGGTTGAGGGTCATCATTTTCCTCTTTATTGCGCGCTTAATAAAAACCTTAAAAAATCCAATTTTTACTAGAGATTTTATTAAAATCTTTATTTTATTAAATAAATTTGTGGAAACCAGCTGGCGGAAGCACCAGCAAGCATAATTAGGCTGGTTTCCCACAAGGTGTTTAACTGATTGGAAGCTCACTAAAATTATATAAAATGACAAGACTCTTATGATAAATTTTGGTTTAATGCTCCCTTCATATACAAGAACTTTTTCTTAATGAAGGAATAGGTATAAGCTAAAGATTTATGACTTAAAGCTTGTTAACGCTCTCAGGAACAGACTCTGATAAAAACCAGGTAAAAGAGAATTTCAAAAAATTTATCTTTATTTAAGATATATTGTTGAATGATCATTTTCATTAGGCCAGGCGCTGGTATTTATACATCTAGGGCATCTTCTAGCCACATTTCAAACATGAAATTCCCACAGATATTTCACCCAGTTTGTCCCTTAAACTGATACAACCATGACCTATTACTAGGACTATTGGCGGCAAAACACTCTAAGAATAGAAAGGCTTTAGGTACAAAAACCGCAACACTAATATGAAACTATCCTAAGATCAGCCCCTATTTGAGTTTTGTCATACAGCTGATTAAGTATGACTTATGGAAAGATTAGCATTGGTTTAAAGTAAATGATGTACCACTAATCATTATGTTGGCAGGCATCTCAGTAGCACTAGGTACTCCCATTCAGGACGTCCATATGCAAGTGCTATTGTGTCAATTATGAAAATCAAAATTTTAAAATTTGCCATAGGGTGGCAACTTATTGCAATAATTTGAGGGGCAATCTTATTTTTGTTATTGGTCCATGGGATTTTTAAAGCTGTTTAGAAATTGATCCCAGGACAATTTCTTGAGAATATAGTTGATATTGCTACAGTTAATTGGGTCTAATAGCTGAGTTTTCATAAGTATAGTCATCCTGAGATGATGCAAGGGTAATTAGCCCAAGTTGTTGAAAGGATAATCAGCCTGAGTTGATATAAGGATATTTGGCCCAAGTTGTTAAAAGCTCAATTGGCCTAAATTGATTGTAAGGGTAATCGCCCAAGTTATTGAAAGGGTAATTGGCCTGAGTTGATAGTTTTTCAGAAAATTAATATTTTGAGTCAATCACCAGAATCTGACATTTTCCCCCACTTGACTTAAAATAAACCCCAATATTCCAATTTAGCCTTCATTTAATTGTCATCATTCAGCTTTTTTTGGCCCAAATTGCTGATAGATAAAGGTTAAGATGCCTACCCTAAATGTTGGCCCTAATTCCCAATTAGATTTGGAGCTGGATCCAATCTCTATCTCAAGACTGAACAATAGCTATTAATTAGGTGTAATATATTTTTTTATTACTTTAGTTTTTAAACTCATTTCTTTTATTATTTTTTCTTTTTCTAAAATATTTTACTATACTTTAAATTATATTGCAGTGCTAGTACTAGCTTGGATGTTTTTATTAATCAGCCAACTTATTTTTACCTTCATAGAAATTTTTCATGGACATGTTTGTATACTTGGCTGGTCTTAACATACTTGATTGTATATATAAATTGTGATGTCTTCTCAATTATTTTGAATGAGCCAACCTAGATACGACCTAACTTTACAAATTGGCCCAATCCATGGGCGTTGCAAAATAAAACTTCATCGCCTGCTTTAATTTTGCCAATTTGTAGCAATTTTCCATATCCTTTTTTTGTCATGCCTTTTTACAGAAAAACCGTTGCTAAAGGCTTAGGATTGCAATTTTATTAGATATCTGAAAGTTTCTCAACATATTGAGGAAGTTGCTCTCATTGGGATCTTCTAGGACCTTATATAGTAGCAATGGTAGGGTCATATGTCTTCCATATAATAACTGAAAAGGTGACATCCTGGTAGCTGAATGTTAGGAGATGTTATAGCCAATACTGCCAAACTTAAATAAGTACTTTATTCAGATAATTTGGGTTTAGTTAATTTCCATTTTTATCACCAATGTCCCATTTGCTTGCTCAACCATAACATTGGTTTTGGGACGATAGGGAGCGGAAAGCACACCTCATACTACCATTAACTGGTTGAGCTTGGCGAGGACATGGCTGGTTAAATTCGTTTCAATATCTGTTAGGATAATATGGGGAAATCCATGTTTGTGGAGGATGTTTTCAAGGACAAACTTAGCTGTAGTTGCTGATCCTGCTTCCCAATTAGACTTAGCTTTGAACCATTCAGTCAAGTGGTCAATAGCCAAATTAATATACTTGGTAATCTGAATTGCTTGTTGGAAGAGGGCCAACAATGTTGATAGATATGCTATGCCAAGCAAGCTTGGGTTGAACAATTTGATAAGATGTGCTTTTTCAGAACGGTTTTTCATCTTGACACTCTGCACAGCACTCTAGAGTTTCCTGGATGTCAAGGTGCATTGACTACCAATAGTAGAATTGCTTCAGATGCTCCTTCATCTTCTTGAATCCACCATGCCTTATGGCCTTATGGGAAGCCAAAAGGATGCCTGTTTAAGCAGATGGTCTTGATAGTTATACTTTTTGCCCTCAATGATCTTGTAAAATGTCCTTTTCAATAGTTAAATCTTGTTTTAAGTCTGATAATATTTCCAGACAGATTTGGGCTCATCTTGGTACTCTCCACTGATTATATTTTTTAAACAACTCATTAGCAGCCAGACTAATTGTTGTGATAGTGGACAGTTGGGATAGGCAGTCAGCGTTTTGATGCTTTACGCCAGCGTGATGCTCAATTGTGTAGTTGTAGGATTGAATCTTTAACGCCCAATGGGCTAATTGGCCCTCAGCCTTTCTTAAGTTGTTCAGCCATTTTAGAAATGCATGATTGGCAACAAAAGTAAAGTGAGTGTCATGCAGAAAGACTTAAAATTGCTTTCAAGAATACATGATGGCCAAGGATTCCCGTTTTGTCATTATATAATATCTCTCATGGACGTTTAAGTCCCAACTAGCAAAGGCAACTGGATGCTCATCAACTTCCTCCACAATCTGAGATAATACAGCTCAAACTGCCATTAGTGATGCATCAGTTTGGACAATGAATTCCTGAGCAAAGTCCAGATATCAAAGGATAAGCGCTACCAATAGTGCCAATCAGAGTTGATTAAATGCTCCTTGACAAGCCAAATCCTAGTCAAATAGGACCTTATCCTTGGGTAGATAGAATAGCGGTTCTCCAAGGTATGAAAAATCGGCAATAAATTGGCTCTTGTAACTAATCATGCCTAGGAATACTTGAATATCACGCTTAGATTTGGGCCTTTTTATTTTGGAGATGGCATATAACTTAGAAGGTTGGGGTCAAAGACCTAATTTGTCAATTACAAAGCCAAGATTTTAGTCAATCCTTGAAGAACTGGCAATTCTTGGGCTTAATTTTTATTTTTGTAGCTTCTAGCCTTCAGAAAACCTCCTTTAAGTGTTCCAGGAAATTATCAAAAGTGTACTGAAGACTTTAATAGTCAAGGTCTACTAGGACACATGATACTTTAAATCTCACCAGGATTGTGTATATGGTTCTCTTGAAGGTAGCTGGGGAATTGCAGAGCCATTGAGGCATTTTTGTCAACTGAAATAGGCCCTTTTGGGTTATAAGTGCACATTATTTGAGCTCCTCTTCAGCATAACTATTTGCTCTATAAACACTGATATGATCCATCCACAAGAAGCACTTCTCACACCTTATCCTGTCCAAGGCATCATCAATCCATGGCTAAGTAAATGAGCCCTTCTTTGTGATGTTGTTTAATTTCTGGTAATCATTGACAGCCTAATTGCTTCCGTCCTTCTTTTTCACTATTATAATGGTGTATCCCAAGGTTTTTTTTGGAGGCATTAACATGCCACAATTAAGGAGTTTCTTAAATTACTTGAAAACAGCTTCTTCTGATGATTTTAGTATCTAATCAGGCGTAATTGAAATGGGTTATGATCTCCAGTCTCAATAGTGTGGACAAATATTTTTTAGCACATCCTAGTTTTAAATCATCTTGTGAAAATATTTACCTACATATAGAATATAAACTCCTGAGCTTGGTCCTTCTTGGAGTTGTTCAAGTTGCTCAAAGCGCCATAGAGAAAACATTGTTAATGCTGATTAAGTTTTTTCAAGAAGCTCTAATTTAACAAAATTCTCAAACTCATGAAATGAGTTAATTTCTGTGGTAAGGAACAGATGCATGTTAGTGATTGCCTGATGTCATTTGATGGTAATGGGCTGATTTTGTAGGTTTGCACACAAGATGTGAACTTCTCCATGTCCAATAATGATGATGCCATGTGCGATGTTTGGCTCAAATTGCAATTTGGATTATGGTTGATATACTTCACCATAAAGTCCTTCCAGGATTTTAATTGTCAGTCCAATCATGACTACTTGATCTTCTAATGATATAGTAATGGAATGATTTGACTGAAGAGGGATGCCATTTTACTCATTAATCTGGGTGGGTAATGGTTTTATCTTCAATCACACTTTGACATACTCAATTGGGACTAATTCATCTATGTAGGTTAGATTTATGAATAGATTGGGCTTCTTTTTCTCATCTGCTTCACCCTTATTATAGTGAAGTGGATTGGTTTGAGAGAATGATGAGGGTATCGTCCTTATGATTTGTAAAAATTCCAAATCTTCTCAGTAAATCCGTCCAATTAGGTATTATAGCTATATCTGGTAATATGATGATGGGTGCTGTTGCTACAGTAAATCCAAATCTTAGAGGTAGAGTGCTGTATGCACCAAATGATTTGGTTGTATGCGCTCCTGCAGTGCCATATTCCTGACAGTGATCAACAATGGGCGCAATTTTCGACTTTTTAACTATTTTTTGTTGACTATATTGATAGGAGCACCACTATTGATGATGGCCTGAACTCAGACCTTGTTTACTGCTATATCCACATATGTACATTCAGAGTAGTTTTCAAAGATATTTATTATGTGTGAATACTATAATTTATTCCTGATTCCAGATATGATTTCATACTTGAACAGATATATGATAAGTATCTGCTAAGGTCTTCTTTGGAATGACTACTTGTAAATTTTTAAGCAAAGGCAAGTTGGTTCAACAACCAGGTTGGAGGTCCAAAACCTGAACAATAATATGCTTTGTGTAAAGTTTCAACACCTCTGCTCAGGATTCTTTGGCAATTTATAAAGGTTTAGTTTCTTTTTGCTTTAGCCTGAGGTGTGACCATAAGGACATCGTTAGCCATGATATGGTGGAAGTTATCTTCAGCAACATCATCGTCCCTAAAGAGCTCATCAGGGTCAGGTGGAATAGTTTGATTAATATTAATGGAGCTAGAGCCTTCCGCCTCTACTTCACCTGCTCTTTTCCCGCCTCATAGTTGCTGTTGATTTCTAGAGCAACTTTGACCCTGGGATTTTTATCTGACCATCTGTAGCATTGGCTAGCAAAATGTCCCTCTTCAAACTCAGTGTTGGCATCTAATCGGCACTGGCTGCTGTTTTTGCTCAGATTTTTGATTTATAGTTTGGATTTTACCTTTGGTCAGACAGTGCTATTTTTTGAGCCAAAGAATCAAATCTCTACTAGCTTTGTGCCAATTAGGAGCATTGAAACTGCGTGCACAGTCAATCAAGTAATTGTTAAGCCCTTGGGTTTCAATCATCTATTAATGCTGGTATCATGACATGGTGCAAGTCACAATAGGGCATGAAAACGTGCTCTATTGCAATCTCAGCATCAAGCTCAGTCATTGCATTACACCCAATCAAGACTTGTTCTGATGGAAAAATCTTTCAGCAGATTCCATAATATTATAATTATGCTTAAATTTTGATATTAAGAAGCTCAGGTTTCTAAAACAATAAAATTTCAGGCCCTCCAAGTTTTTTATCACCGCAATTTTAGCATACGTTTAGGACCAATCGTCTCCCAAATAGGGCATAACATGGTCGCAGCTGAGGGTATCAAGTGAGTTGATTAATGCTGACCGTTTTTATATGGCTTGATGCTCCACGCATTGCTTTTTCAAATAGCTTATGATAAGAGTGAACGTTCCCATACTATTGAACTTTTCAAGTTTAGAGGTTTAAAGTCATCTCGCCTGTTTCAGGAATAGGTGTTACAATTCTTCTAGTACTTGATCATCTTGGTGAATCCTCAGATAAAATCATCCTTATTTCTCATTGGGAAGTATATGGAGTCAGGATTGATTCCAAAACTTTAGGCATAGGATGAATGTTCAAAATATCACTTTCTGCATTAGTATTAATTCCCAGATGACTCAATTTTATGATATTGCTTTGAACTTCTAGATTATGATACTGGGAGTTTGGCCCTTATTGGTTTTTACAAGTCGTTTTTTGGCTTAATGGAAAGAGCTTTTTTCAACTTCTCCATCATCAAAGATGGGTGAGCACTGGCAACTATAATTATTGAGGGATTCAATTTCTTTTTAAGTTTATCATGTTCCTTATCAAATAAACATTGATTTGACGTTATGAATTTGATATCTTCAGCCATACTGTCTACTTAGGAACTTGCGGTTGATAATTATATTCTGAGTTCTAAATCCTCCTGAGCAATTTCCGCATTTCTGGACTGCAATCTTGACACAACAGTCCAAATTTTAAAAATTCCTCTTTGATCTGAGCATCCTCATCCCATTTTGGGACTGCTGGTAATGCCACAATATCTTGAATGTTCTTGTTTAAAATACCCAACTCAGTCTGAACATACTCCTCAAAGTGAACGTACTTTAAATTCAAGTCCAGGTGCTCTCTTCATCCCTAAAGCCTGTGTGGTGAGTCGTTCTTTCTGAGATATTATGAAATCAAAAGAGTTTTTTGACATTTACAGCAGGTAAACATGTTTTGTACCCATTCTTAAAAGAAACCATTTTGGACAATAACTTCCACGGCTACCTTTGGGATTCTACATTTAGTAGCTCCTCAAGGGTGTTTAATCTTTGATGATCCTCGATGGGAAGTCCTATATTATCCACAATTGCTCTCCAGACTTTGGTAAAACTGGGATTTAAATTATCCAGTAGAGCATTTCAGATAGATTATTCTTCCCCTTGTACATGGTATGTTTCCGTGAGTTCCAGATTCTGTCTAACAAGAATACTCTGGGTATTTTTGATTGAGGGTTGGAGAAAGTTAACCAAGAATCCATTAGTTGCTTGCCTGTCTGTGAGGCGTCTGGTGAAAGCTTTCATGGGTGCATTATGATACTTTTTGTACATCTCCATCTCAAGTGCCTGATCCTTGATATAGTAGAACAAGCTGAAAGAGGGACTAATTTGCAATGCACCAATCTTAAATTCATGATATAGAGTTTCCAGCATGGCTTAACGCTTTCAGATGTAAGATCAATAAGGCTTGTTGCATCCAAGTGAGTTTCCCTACTTTGATAAGATCCAGGTAGTAAGAGGTACCTGCATTGGAGCCTTGGAGGCTGTTTTTAAAATAACCAAAGATTAGCTTTTCACTAGAATTCATCTCGTTGTCACTTTCTTTTCTAGCTTAATCTTCCAGTAACAGGTCTTGTATGTCCATTTCAGAGTGTGTCACCGTAGTTTGATTGATCACCAGTTGTTAAATTCTAATGATAGTTCTCTGGATAAAATAAATTCTGCGCGTATATTTGGGAAGAATTTCGCCTAAAATCCCTGATTTTAGCCAGTGTCTTACAGTATTTTGACTGTTTAAAAGGTCACTAGGCTTATCTAAAATTATACGAATCTTCTGGTCAATTTTGGGTGATGTTTCCTTCATTTATGAAACTTTTCCTGAGGCAGACACAGGTACAAGCTGAAGATTTCTGACTTAAAAGCTTGTTGACACTCTTCAGGAACAGAATCTGATAAAAACAAGGTAAAAGAGAATCAAGAAAATATATCTTTATTTAAGAGTTACTATTGTATGATTATTTTCATTAAGCCAGCCTCTATTATTTAGACCTCTAGGGCATCTCCTGGAGACATTTTGTGAACGCAATTTCAGCAGATATCATTTTATACCTCAGTTTGGCCCTTGAACTGATATGACCATGACCTATTAATCTGACTATTGGTGGCAAAATACTCTCAAAATTGGGCAGGTTTCAGGTACAAAATATGCAACATGAATGTGCAAACTTGTCCTTAGTTCTGCCCAATTTGAGTTTCATCATACAGCTTATGAAATACAACTTCTGGGAAATTTGACATTGATTTACAGTAAATTATGAGCTTTAATTAAGACATTGGCAGGCCTCCTAATAGCACTAGGTACTCCCATTCAGGAGGTTCATGTGCAGGTGCTATCATGCAATTATTCAGGATCAGCATTCAAATTCACCATAGGATGGCAACTGATTGCAATAATATGAGGGGCAATCTTAATGCTATCAATCCATGGGATTTTCTAGAGATTTTTAGAGTAAATTGACTCCAGGTCTTTTCTTGAAAATATAGTTGATATTACTCACGGTTAGTTGGGTCCAAAGAGCTGAGTTGTCATAAGTATAGTCAGTCTGAGTTGATGTAAGGATATTTGGCCATGTTGTTAAAAGGGTAATTGGACTAAGTTGATTGTAAGGGTAACCAGCCAAATTATTGAAATGGAAATTGACTTGAGTTAATTTTTGTTAAAGGGTCTAACTTTGAGTCAACTAACAGAATCTGACAGCTGTATCTAAGATACTTTGGATGGGGTTCTGGATTTTCACTAATCTGGAGTTTCAGGCCGGTTTTATTATTATCAGCATGCTCCATGACACAAATCCCTCAAAAGTAACACCAAATCCACCACCTCACCCCCAAATCCTTTATGACTTGGCGGCGGAGGTCCATACCACCAACTATGATATCAAGGAGTTTGTTGTAGCTTTAATTGCAAATTTTAACATCTAACCAGCGCTTAATCACCTAGTAGATTATGCATCATGTGATAAAAACAGGCAAACACTGCAACTGGGGTATACTCAAAGAATGCCCGGTGTGCACCAAATTGGAGGCTGATAATGCCTTGACTATTTTGAGTGTAGTATCTTTAAAAAATTTGGTCAATCATGAGGCTATTACTATCTGGCGTGCATCTTCAGACAGATTTACATCCCTCTCAAGAACTTTTCTATGTGAAGACACTCAGAAACCAACCAATCCAGCTTTGAGCCTTTTTATTATTACTTTATATAAGTTTTACACTCAGCAATCATGGCCAAGCAGTTGGTCCACAGGACTCTCCATTACAAAGGAATGGTAAGGACCAATTTGGATTTTATCTAATCAGCTATTGCAAAGCTCTAAATCCTCATGCCTTGACTAGTTGTTTTAAAGCCTCACAACTGTCTTTTGACCTCAGGTCACCTATCAAATGTGATGAGGCATCATTTTGTTTAAAGATTCAATGGTGTGTAAGCCTGCCCTCACTTGAACTATAGATAGAGATGGTGATTGACAACCAGGAATGGTCAGCAGTGCTACCTCATTAGTGACATCTGCCAACAGCTTTTAATTTTTTCCTTGCCAAAATTCCCATTTCCGCCTCCTTTTGCCTTTATTTCATTCTTTTAGATTTATAAAAAAAGATTATAAACTTAATAAACCTCTACGTGAAGCATTATGATAGGCAAGAACTCCATGAACGTCTTGATATTGCTATCTTGGTTTAGTGCATTGGTATGCGACACTAACACAGTCATATAATTTATCCCCTGCCTAAAATTCATCTATCAGGATCAAACTATGGAGGCAGAGGCATAAAGTTATACTCTACCACTGGGGAACCCTCTCCTCTTGCTTGTGACTTTATACATCATAAATAAATATAATTTTTAAAAAGGAAAGGTATGTAATTTGTTTATTTATGATAAGTCAAAGGAAAATAGGACTAAACTACAATTTTCCAAGACAAGTATTTTAAGAAATAGTTCACTTTGAAACAATCTAAATCTATAATATCAAGTAAAAGGTAGATTAGGGAGTAAAAACATAGTTGGAATGGTGTCCTACTATCACCCTTGCAATGAAGGTTCAAATCCATTCATGACAAAAAATTTATATTTTTTGTGCTAGAAGGATAGTAATATATCTGGAGTTTTGCAGCATGCCCTGGTCCAGCCAGGTGCATTAGTTAATTTATATCATGTAATCTAGCATATAAGATCATTCTTAGGAAGGTTTCAGCCCCAGTACTTGTTTTTTATCCTCTGTACCTATATTTTTATTTCCTATAACCAAATTTGGTGTGGTTATTTGTACCAAGGTTGACCCACCTCAAGTATAGGTAAAGTTATATCTTTTATCATAACTATAAGTTCCTAGAATATTTGTTTTGCTTATTTTTGATAAATCTATTTTAGTAAAGCTGATGGTGGAAAGTGAGGCAGTAGGGTATAAAACTATAAACCTAAAGGATGCAAGCTTAATCCTGCCCTTTGCACATTGATCATATTGCTAGCTGAAGATTCATACTGATGGTTAATAGGCTAAACAGCATGAACACCTTACCCATGATGTAACCAGTAAACTTAGGGTCCCAATATATAGAGATAGGTAACTTTATTTGATAGGTTTCCCTTGTCCAGGTTTCAAATTAAATCAAATTTCTTTTTTTCATTTTTAATGGTAATCTCTGTCCCCTGGTTGGCTTGCCTTGAATAAACAAACTCTTTAGAAAAGAATCTTTTTAATGATAAAGTTTTCTAACAAAATATAATATGCTAATTATAGTAAATATGATAATAGCTTATTTATCAATTTTAAAGCCAATGAATAATTGTAATAACTTAGTTATTTATATACAAAGCCTTAATTAAAAGTATGTAATAAAAAGAAGTTGATGTACTTGGAGAGTAGAAAGATAGATAGATTGAGATTATTGAATCTCCCTCAGGTTGAGGCTGCCTAGTGCAAAAAAAGAAAGACATGAAGGCTTAACAATATAATCTAACCGTTGAAAGGGTAAATCAGAGTAACATTTTGTTAATACTGATAAGAAGTTGATTAATATTTAAATAGTATATTTTGTCAAGTATATAAAAAGCAAAATAATGAAATAATATACGCTGATAAGTAGGCATGAAGCAATATAAATTTAGTTAAAAATTACTTCTTATAATCCTGACTGAAATAAGCTAAATTTAATTGGGGTAAGCCAACCAGGGGAGGGACATTACTGATGCTCATACAAGCAAGATAAAATTCATAAAAAGTAAAAGCAGTCAAAATTAGGCAAATAAATTACTCCAAAAAGCATAAAACAAAACTTAAATTAATCCAACCATGCTTGAAGCAGTAAACTGCTATCTGACCATTGATGAGGGGATGGGGGATCAGGAGGTGTCAAGTTGACATTGGCATTGGCATGCCAGGCTCAAACATAGGCAAAAAGCAAAGGTGTGGGGGGCATCCAAAGTGTGAGGTTAAGGAGTATGAAGAGATGGTTTGTATTTTTAACTGGGCTTTAAATAAGACCTCACTTCAATTGCAAAGTAATTTTTGGCCTAAATATGGACATCAAAATTTAGGAAACTTTCCTTGATTATGGGGATAAATTTTCTTGAGAAGAACAATGATTTTCTAGCTCTATTTGAAAGCAACTGATGGGGTATTGTGAAGCTTTTTAATTTCATTTTTTGCTGTGCATGAGAGATTGGGTTGAATAGTACCTGGTGATAGGATATCTTGCAGCTGGGTGATCAATTTCAAAGCTGCAATCCAAAGTTGCTAAATATTAGGTGAGGAAACTGCAGCAAGGCTAAGTTGATTAACTTCTAGGAATAGACAGCAATAGTTATAAGAATATAACGATTAGGTTTATTTTATGTATCAAAATTGGTATTCAGAAATTGATCAAAGTTAATTTCGACAGCTAATGATGGAAAATATCACCCAAGTATAGCCTCATCTAATATTCCCAAGAATTCAGCTAATTTTAATGGGGTGTTTGCATAAAGTTTGATTTAGGTGAGCAATTTAATTGAGGTTTGGGTGCAAATAGGGGCCCAAGCATTATCCCAATGGTTCTATCCAAATCAGGACATTGAGAGTTATCAGTGAATTAGTTTTTGGGAAATATCCCAGGTAGACCCAGTGAGTGAGTGGGTTGGGCAAGTAGGGGCAACAAAAATCCCCAGTCAAATGATGGTGGTGTGGTAGCAATGTTAGGGATGTTAGTAGGATTTGTGGCCAGTTGACAAAACTATTAAGATTGGTCTAACTCAAAGCAGAGGTGACAAATTTGTCAACCATAGTTAATTGAGCTCAGAAGAGGTGGTCTAGCACCATGGAAATACAAGAACTCAGGGGGGATCTGTTGGTTGATAGTGAGGTATTGGGGAGGGAGATGATGGCAGTGTCACAGGGTACTGCGAGGCACTCTGCACCACTTGGGATGGTGAAATAAAGACTGGGTTGGTGCCATAGGACAAAAGTCCTGTCATCAACTCTTCATATAAAACTTAGGGCAGGAGATGCTAAGGGAGGTTTGCAAGTGACACTAAGCTTTTGTTGTTGTTGAGGAGGCAAGTATGAGTGGTAGGCACATGAGTATTTTATATATTAATGGAGTTGCCACCACTGTAGCAGCATCCTCTTTAGAAATGAAAAATACATTAGAATAGCCCTTAAAAAAGGGCAGAAGTCAATTAAATCAGCTTGCACAAAAGCTTTAATGAAGAAATTAATAATTGTTTTGTCAGTGTATAGGATTAAATGCTCACAGTCAACTCAGAGACAAAAGAAAATGCTTTATTGAAGGATGACAAGAGGGTGAAAGAAAATTTGGTGGTTGTGTGTGAGGTGAAGAGCTAAGTCCTATGGGGGGACATAACAGCTGGTTAAGTTTGGCAAACTGGACAAACCAATCTGAACGCATTATTTGGCAGGGCATAAAATTTTGGAGGAGTTTTGCTGCTTCCCATATTTAAGCAGCTGGCATTGGGGATGAGGACATTGATGGAACAGTGGTGCAGCAAGTCAGAGTTTGATAGATTTATTTTTGCATAAAATGCTCAAAAGTTTGATCAAGCAAAAAAGTTAATTAAAAAAAGCTTAGATTTAAGAAAAAAATTTTATATAAGGTGTATTTATTTTAGTAAATGAGTTATCTTTATTTTTCTATCTAAATTATTTAGTATGATTCTATAAATTACATTACAAAAATTAGTAAAAAAACTAAAAAAGCATTTTTTGGCTTTATTTTTAGGAACTAACTTTAAGAAAGCCTAATGTTTTATAAGTTTTTGAACTATTACTATTTTTTATGTAAAATTTATATCTTTAAAACAATTATATAACCTAATAATTTATAAGAACCCTGAATCTACATCTAGGAAAAGCTTAACATTATCAAGAAATGAATCTTATATAAGAGTCTAAAGAAACAAATAGCTAAAAATCAAAACTAATTTCAATTGATTTTATAGGTGTCTATGAATTTACTTTTTTCTAGAATAAGTTACCCAAGCGTAAAATTTTAAAAATGCATATAATTTATATGATAAAAATTTTTGTGCTAAAACTTTATAATTGCACAAACTAAGATATAAGATACACAAAAAATAAATATATTTTAAAATTTCAGTGTAACTTGTTTATGGTATGTTATATAAAATTATATCTATTACAGGGGCTATTTAATTCTTGTTGACTATCAATGTTACATTAGTACTTGTTAAAGTATAGCAACCTATAAAGCTATTTGAGTCAATTTTTTATCAGATTTTTGTCATATATTACTTTCAAAAAACTAGACTAGCTTGCTGAGAATATGTTATATTTATCTAAATTAACTAAATTATGTATTCAGAAATTTTTGGTTTTTATTTTAACAGGAAAGTGTGATTAAGATTTATTTGCACAACTAAAATAAATGTTTATTTGAGGATTTTAATAGAGCTCTTTGTCTATTTTTTATTATATACAAATCAATTAATCTATCATAAAGTTTACATTAAAGAAGTAATCAATTAATATTTTAAGACCTAAAAATGTTAGAGAAATCAACTTAATTAAGTATCTAAGATGACTATTAGATATAAATGAGAGCAGTTTTGATAAAACATTTTTCACAAAAAAGTTGTGGTTTATAAAAACAGATAAAGTATAGGAATTCATAAAAGATAAACTTGTGAAATGGTTGACCAAGCACATAGCTCAATCAATTATTATTTTTCTTGACCATAAATGTTTCTTTTGTCACTGTATTGGCAAGGACTACTATTATTATACTAATTCAACCTTGATAAGCTTTTAACTTGCTGAGGTATCAACTATATGTTTCTCTTTTTTTAGCACTAGGTGGTCCCTAGCAACTATGTGTTTCAAAATAGGAGAAATAAAAAATTCTTCGCTAAGTGTTCACTTCAACTTTAGATTGATAATATCATCACACATATGGTTGGCCCTATCAGAAACAGATGAAAATATCTACAAATAATAATAGAGATGTTTAATTAATGCCTAAAACTGATACAGCTATTGGCAGGTAGCCTAAGACCAATCCCAAGGAGATACTGCGCTAGAGCTTATGGAACTTTAAAATGAGAATCTTTGAGCAGCTCTCAAAAGAGATGGTAATTGCATAAGTAACGTTTGAAGCAAACCCAACAGGTGACTTTTTTATCTTTTTTTAGATGAAGCTTACCAGTGTGACCCTATCAGTAAGTAATAGATATTTATCTCCTATATTTTACTTTTTCTCTTCTTTAACATTCAGAAGGGTAACAATATCCATATTGCTATTCTATTTCAAGATGGCAATTTAACCTCCCAAGGTGCATATATAAAATTTTACATTATGGTGTTCACTATGGGGTCACCAAAAACCCAATTAATATCCTTTAACTCAATGGGACCGTGTTAGGCCCTCCCAACTACTTTTTTGATCCCATGTACAACCCCTGCACTGACCTGTGAGCTTCAGCTCCAAGTATGTTGGAGAACCCATAAAAATAAGATTAAGCACACTTTTCACTATAAAGTCCCCTCATAAAAATAAGGAGGCACCAGAAGAACTACAACTTGTTGTTTGTCCATAACTCAAAATATCACAGCATGATAGGATTATCTTGTTATGACCATCCAGATATGGGTGATAATGGAATGGCTTACATGGTTTACAGCCTGTTTGACAATATTATGGAAGATAATACCATGTAAATGTTTTACTGTCTAAAATACTAGTCCCAAACCTACAAAACTTTTATGTTTTACTTTAATGCAATGACATCAATCCTGACAGAAGACTTAGATCTCAGCATTACACCTATAGTACCTCTCTTACTATGTCTAACTTTCCATCCACCAGCTCCTCTGTGTGCTGTCTTGCCACAACATTAAGACTTGAGACTTGATAGACTTTGCATAGGTGTAATGGGATTATAATCAGCCCTTATTGACCATATTGATTGCACCCTTTTGGAAGTCAGAAACGCGGTAGTAAAAATATAAGGATGCACTTTAAGGAACTTGGACGCTTAGACCATCTCATGCAACAACTGAATTACATATTATCATGCTATAGAGGTTATTTTTTAATCTGCTTAAGCCTCACCTAAAAATGAGTCCATGACATTAACACTACAGAGCGGTTGTCATAAAATTCATTCAAGAAATGTCTGACTGGCTAGCTAATACTGAAGCCTCCATCACCTCATCCACCTTTGAGTCTGACCAGTTGATAACCAGTTTGCCAAATTCATTGACTTGGCCATGGATGAGCTCAACTAGCTTCCTAGATACTTGGTGAGCCTTAATCAGGTGGGCATGACGCCTACCTCATTCAGTGAAACCATGGACTATAACCAGCTCGCTGACCAATTGGATTGATTACAAGATATAGTACACTCTTAAGACTTTGAATGTACCAAAGACACTCCATAAAATAGAACCATAATAACTTGCAATAAAGAGATAACTCACCTTTAAAGAAATCCTTCAATGACTTATTTTCAGGGCAAAGCCTGACATGAAAGATATCCCTGATATATCAGTTCTTATTGATAGAATATATGATATATGTAATCAGCTTAAACAATCAAAGATGATAGCAAAGTCACATAGCAGATGAATAACGAGTCAGACGACACGATTTAAGCCTATCAAATTTGAATAAAACATCAGAACACCTGGGGCCAGGTCTTAGTAGTCCTAAATAGGCAGTTGACTACTAGTCTAAGCTTTGGTTATATAAGACAGAAAGAGCCTAAAGAATCTAAAGCTAGACAAGAATCAATTAAGCCCTAAAGCTAGTCCAATTAGTCTGAAAAGTGAATATAAGCTGAATGTTTCTAAAATAATTCCTTGCAGTCAATAAAGTTAAGATGCTTCTAAATACTTACTTGATTTACTTGATTTTGATCCTTAGTAAAGTACAAGGATCTTTATTATCAAGAATATATCAATTAAATAACTCTGAAAATCCAAATATTTCCTCTAACTCAATTTCACAATTACCCATTGTCACTGGTGTCAAGGCCCTAACAGGGGTTGGTCTAGCTGAAGATCTACAGCCTATATTAGGGCCCAACTGACCTTTATTCACAGCTTTTATATTTTTATCCGCATCCTTCCCTTGTTATACTGGACTCTTAGCTCAGGCATAGCAAGTTCACGAGTTGCTATGCCAGACTGGGTTAAAGATATTCCAGTCCCTGACACTTATGCCATGAGTGCCATAACTTGCATGACCAGATAGATGTCACAGCTGCTATACCAAACTGCTAATTATCAGAACTTTTAATATGGACTACATTGGACGACGTCCCAGTGCAATTAGGCTTATCAAAATAGAATCAGTCACTAGAAAGAAACACTAATAAAACTATGACCTAAAAATTGTCAAATCACAGAGAGATTTAATAAAGCGCACTGCCAGTGTAAGCAAGACAAGAAAACAGTGATTTCAGCGAAGCTATTTTAAATCCAAGTCAGTGACAAAAAATGAACCTACTTCCATTGAAAGAATTGCTTTAGTGGCAACTCTGAAGACAAAAATTCTTTTCTTCTGCAAAGGCCCCCTAGGGGACTTCCCCCACAGATACAATGTATGTGCAATCAAATATACCTGAACGTAACTACTAATGACAAGGGCGCCCCTTTGTGACATGTTGTGGTCCCTTGCTCTAACTAGACCATTCCAAAGCTTATTTTTGACCTTTTACATAAAGTATACATGATCTTAAGAGGGATGAGTACATATATATTTACAAACTCCCCCTTTTAAACGAAATAAGAAAACTTATGGGGGTTTTAAAAATTCAACTTTCCATTAAAGGAGCATTTTCACTATTGCAAAGCCAAGCTATTGGTATCCCCCTGATGCCAACGGTGCTGATTAGGTCACTTATTATTTAAAGGATAGCTTTGTGTCTTATTAGAGATAAATGCGCTGGGTTGAAGCTCTTTAAGGGAACTAATAAAATGGATCAATGCAAGGCCAGCTTTCTCACTATCAGATCTCAGCACAATAGGACTTAAACTGAATGAACCAACTGCAGCACCTAAGAGGCCCACGTGCTAATAGGTACTGGGATTATAAAAAGCCAATTTGGCTATAGCTATGACTTCTAATATGATTCCGCTTGAGAGACTTTTGATGTGATAACGCCTGTCTTATAGGGACGTGGATCTGACTAAGATACCAATGAATTATACCAGCTCATTTCATACTTTCACCTATGAATGTGGAGCAAAGACCCATCATCCCTGCAGCCAGGAATTGAACATTTTAAATCTACTCAATTCAACTTATTATTTATTTGACATTAAAATTAAAAACAAAAAAGGCTTAAACAATACAATACAAGGGTGACCAATGGAAGCCCACCTGTACTTTAAAAGATAAAGGTATCAAAAAACCTGAATCATATGGATCTTCACCTGGCCAAACTTAAGTTGAAGATCCTGCCAATGGTTAATGTAAATAACCTGAAATCTGAAGGGTTCAAATGAAGCTTACAAACATCCCTTCACTCTAATCATATAGGCATTTTTTAAACATTCTTAATCTTTTTATTATTTTGAAGATAGTGCAATCCAAGCAGCCCCTCTACACTCACCACCATTAAGATTTATGTACATATCAAAAAGGTCCATCATCTCCTAGTTTATACAATAGTCTATTCTTTAAGGCTTTACAATTAGTGTCCAGCAGCTCTCCCTTTCTTCATCCACCCGCAGGACATCTGAACTTTACTCCTGATCTAACAATAGATTATGGTATATCTTGGATACTTACTATCCTTAATTTAATCCAACTATGCTAGAAAACTAGTGCTCCATGCTAGGCCCCTCTCCTTGGTTACCTAGTGATCAATATTTTTTAAATGGATGATGACAGTAGAGAATCCAAATTGCCTTTTTCTAGAAACCTTAAAATTCACTAAATAGGTCAATTTTAGTGTGCACGTTAAGATGGAAAGAACTGACCAAGTAAATGTGCATTTAGATGGTACTATCATGATTTTAGATCTTCTTTAAAGCTACAGACTTATCATATTTTTAGGGTTCTAATGTATTTAGATACTATTAATTAGTTATTGTTAGATTTTTTTAGGGGACAAATACCTTTTATAACTAAGGATTTCTGTAAGTCCAGGGGAACATCCCCTTTGCATAAATTGGTCAATTTTTCCCATTTCTGAACAAGAAGGGCCTAAAGAGGGCAACTGTACCTCTCGTCACCCAGAGCAACCTCGCCCATGTGGTAGACAAGCGCTGGGTAACAGTGCTCCTTCTTTAGATTCCTTTCCTAGTTCCTGCACTTGCCTCCACTGAAATAATTCACCATATTGAGGGAATCTATACCAAAATTATCAGTAACCATCCTCCTCACAAGCGGGAAGGACTTTAAAAAACTGTTGGGACCAAAACATCAGAATCAAAGCTGAAATGTCTGAATTCAATGGGAATAAAGTCTGATGGGCAATGTAAAAATTTATTGGTCTTGTTATTATCAGTCAATAACCCCAATAAATTTATTACTGTACAGGTTCAGTTCTTGTTCAATTTGTCCGCGTTGTATAGTATTTGATATTTTCAGTTGATAAGAGTATAATGACTATTATCTGTAGTTGAATGGAATTCTTAGATCTTGGCCCAACGCTCAGCCAGTATTCCCACTCAAAATAGTTGAGATGAATTATATGAGGGATTCGTTCCCTCATAATGTCCAACCCAATCTTCTCTTAGATTCCCTAGTGACAGTTTCTCCAGTTTGACACACAGTCAGCAGCAAACCCTATTGTTTCTTCTTCTTCTCTAGATCCCCGCTCATATATTTACTCTTTTCCTTAAAGAGTCTCCCAATTATTGCACACAGCAATAATATCCTTGAGAAGAATAGAAAAATTGAAAGCTGATAAAGTTTACTACTTAAACTATATAATGGATGAAAACTATAGAACTATATATCCATATAACTCTATAACTCTGTTTTTTATTATAAGTGAATTTTAGGGAATTTATAGTGGGGATTTGGTCTTCTAACCCTTGGTTGACACCTCTTCAATGAAACGGCAACCGTTGCCATTGAATCACCCATCCTCATCTCAGCAGCGATGGTCTTCCCTATCCTTGCTAGTATTCTGTCATTGGACATCCTCAAGACCTAAACAGAAAGAGGCAGAAAACATGTCCCTAACATTTTCCTCTCGATCCAAGCAAACTAACCATATTTAGCTAGCAACCTGCTTAGGTAATGGGACTTTTTACCCATTAAGGCAGGTCACAAACCAACTGATTGATTTTCTAGTTGCAGGTGGCATCACTCGCCTCACAACTTACTACTTATAACTACAATCAGTCAGTAATGAAACCTAACTGATCCTAATTGGTACAACTGATAGTTAATCACTATCAGATGCCCCCATTTCGTTGGCAACTCCGCCTGACAAGATCTTAAGCATTCATCTGGACTGATCCTTGATGAATATGACTAGGTGAATATCTTAAAATTCCCTAAACATAGTTACTCTGAAATCAGAGCCAACTGATTTCCAATTCACCTCACATTAGGGAATTATCCCCTAGCGATTCCTGGTAATCTAGCAGGCTGGGAATATGGGCAAAAATCCCAACACATCCCCCCTATTGCCTAGATTTCCAGCAGAAAAGGACTGGGGCATGAGAACACTGCTCCAGACACTCAGTCAAATACTTCTTTTGTCAAGCGGAGTATGACACAATACTCAACGCTGCTTGGGACAACCTTCAGCATGAGGCTCTCTTCCTCTTCCTCCTTGCTACCGCCTACTCAGAGCGTGGTCCCCGCGATCTACTGTCAGGCCAGGCTGATTGATTTACTTGTGATTATATTAGTCTCAGGATCCATTTCACCCCCTCAGGCCATAAGACCTGCTGTCATATTCAGGATTCTTTGTACGGCGTCCTCAATTTCCTGATTGTCTCCTCATCCTAGACAGGAGGCTCTTGCCATCAATGTTCATTTTGCAGCCCAATTAAGAATGCTTATTTATGTTCACTCTTGTTAATTTTCTCTCATAACCTCTTGGCTCATCTCATTCTTAATTCTTCTCTTGGAGAGCTTATCCCATTAATTTTGTGATTAATTTCTTTGTAATTGGATCTTAATGGATTGTAGAGTACATAATGTCAACTTCCATATAAGTCCAACATACTCTCTTGGTCAGCTCATATGTCAAATTTTGAGTCGTGGTATCAACAGCTACAAAAAAGTTTGTCTGATCAAGATCTTCAGCTCTTCCAGCAGATGAGTTAGGATGCATGACGGAACCTCTTCTATGGTCCCTCTTGGACTCATACGCCTAGTCTGGCACCAGCAGCTAGTCCCTCTGTCAAATTAACAGAAACGATAACCAATCCCTCTGAAACTAGGCTAGCAATCGTTTTGAACAACTCTTTACTGATTCTTCCTCTGTCATCGATTCCAGAGTTGGATTTTGAAACTCTCCTGGATTTGACTCCTTTTGTAGATGCACCAAACATCATCATGGATGCTTCTAAAATTATGCCCTTTGCTCTTGATTTCTCTTTTATTGCCAGGTTGGACTTGCTCCCTGACTCCTCTTCTGACTCGGATAATACTACAAACCTGCTGTCTTGGCTACTGAGCTCACCATCATTAACAGTATTCATTTCAAAGTCCCCTATGCCAAATTACAGGCCCAAGTCACTGTTACTTTGTCCCTAGCGGTGAAGCCTCTGATCATGAAAACATCCTAGATCAGGATACTGCCACTTATGCTCTATGCTTTTCTGGCCAAGTTCTTTGAAGTTGGTCCATGAAGCTTCCAGCCTCTCTCAGGTTTCACCGTTCCTTCAGCTTCAGCTTCCAAGAAGCTTGCAATCATCTCTTGAAGGATGTCATTTGCTCCCTACACGACTATCTCATCTCCAGCGCTTCCCATTGGTATCTTCCACTGATGGCTTTAATAGGCGGCATGATTCAGCAACCCCTCATCCAGTATCCCTTGTTTGCTGCCAGCCCATATGTCCGGTGTTCTTGACAAAGCCCATTGGCAGGCACTCAAGACTAATCTTCTGGCTCTGGTACCATATCAGGATTATTTGGGGTTATTCACCGACTACCTCTTTCTATACTATTGCTTCCCTCCTGCTCTGAGGTTTCGCGATTGGCTTCTTCTGACATCTCAATTTCCCTTCCCCTAGTTGCTTTCTTGCAAGAATCTGTATCCACTCAAAGAACTTGGTTTCTTGTAGGTCTAGCCCTCACTAGCATCAGATCCCACATAGATTTTGATGGGCTATTCATTCCTACTGCGATCCATCCTCTCTCCCAAGAGGTGACATAGGTGGAATCATCCCAATATTGAGGATAATCAATAAAAATTATAAAGATATATTGGTTTTTTCTATGCAGTTTATAATATTTTTTCCCAATTTTATTTTTATCACTTTTTTTCTTCTTTTTTTTCATGGAAATTGAACTTGTTTCAGTTCAACGGTCCATCTTTCTTTTAATTTCCCCCAAACTGGGTCCTAGGGACTCTTAAACCTACCAGTTTTCTATGGTTAAGAGGTCCTTTTTTTGAACTTAACCATCTAGATTGGTTCAGAGATCCTTTTTTCAGACTTGACCTGATCATCAGGACATGACCAACTTAATGGTTCATCAGTCATTTGGAAACTCTTTTGAGTTTTCATTGATTTATTGCTTCAAATACTTATCATGAACTTGATTCACAACACTACCATCTAAGAGATTCTTGATGAAGTAGGCATCAGTCACCATCTTGGCAATTATCTCAAATGGACCCAACCACAACGCATCTAGTTTGTTTCTTCTTCCAAAACCATACATATCGCAATAGTCAACTCTTTTGCCTATTTGATATTCTTCTAATACCGGTCTGTTCTTATTGTCCATCAATTTCGCTCATATCCTTTTCTTCAATGTAGTATCAAATGCTTTCAAGTTGCATCTTTTTTTAGTACTAGATGGTCCTTTCAATTGCATCTTGATTATGATATTTGTCTATCAGTTCAAGTACTGTTTGCCACTCATCTCCAATGTTGGTTCCACCACCAAATATAAAATCAGAGGCAACATGGCCTTCCTCCCATATAACAACTCAAACGGCGTTTTCCCGTCGCCATATGATGACTAATATTTTAGGCGAATGTCACCAAACTCAGGTACGTTCCCCATGTGGAAGTTCATCCTGTGACCAGCATTCTATTCACTCATTATACCAGTCTATTTGTCTATGGCCGGGAGGGTACAGACATGGCTCCTCTGATCCCCATTATCTCATTTAGTGCGTGATCACATGAAATGTGAAGTTTGTCCCATTGTTGCTAAGCAGGACCTGCGGGCATCCATGTCAATATAAAACTTGATCAAGGATGAACTTCGCGTACTGGTAGCATCTACTTTTGCCAGGGACTTCATCTTGACCCATCTCATCTGATGGTCAGTAGCAGCTAGTATATACTTGGCTCCCCCTGTGCTCATCATCAGTGGTCCCATCACGTCAATGGACACCGTATGCCAGGAAAATCCAGGGCGGACCAGTCAGTATCTAGTTGGTTTTTTATGTGGCTTGTGCAGCTGGAACTCCACTTAACAAGCCAGATAGTCGGTGACATCATTGTTGATTGACTCCCAGTAGCAGTACTGGCAAATATGATCAGTCATTTTCTCAGGCCTCCATTCCTGAAAACCTTATGAGCAGCTTGAACAATAGCTGCTCTTTCTGATGGCTTCAGGAATAGTAACCGCTTCCCATTAATCGTCTTAAACACTTGTCCATCTATGGTCTTGATGTTTTCCATCACTTTCCAAAGCACACCTTGGATTTCTTAGGTCTCTTTCCCAATTTCTCCTTCGACCATTCTCTGGAATAACTCATCCGCCTGCGGGTATACCATCTGGACCATTGGTAACCACAATAAGCCATCCGCATTCTGGTGAGAAGCCCTCACTTGGTGGACAATCTCATAATCATAAGCCTGTAGCTAAGTGCGCATAGGGCCAGTCATCCTTCTGGTTCTCTTAAATTATGGAGACAATGAAATGAGGAGTGTTCCATCACCACTTTAAAGTGCATTCTGTGGATGTATACCAAAACTGCTTACAGGCGTAAATGAGCGCAAGGCATTCACACTCAGTTAAGATGTAGTCTCTCTCAGCGGCTGAGTGTCCAACTCACTTATGCCACCAGATGTTCTTTCTTAGTTTCATCTACTTGGCTTAGTATGGCGCTGATCACCGTTAACAAAGCATCAGTTTGTATAATAAACTCCTGATGAAATTTGGATATTTTAAAACCAGAAAATCTAATAGGTACCAGCATAGCTCATTAAAAGGATTCCTGTACTTATTCATTCAATACAAATCCTTTTTTGGATCTTTTAACAAATGGAATAAGGGCTCAGCTATTTGGGCAAAGTCCCAAATAAATCTTCTGTAGTATCTGACCATCCCAAGGAACACTTGGATGTCTCAGACACTCTTTGGCACAGCCATCCGTTCTATGGCTTCTATCTTCTGGGCCTGCAGCTACAATCCACTAGAGTTGATCAAAAATCCCAGATATCCTAACTCTTTTTTGAATAAGTGACACTTCCTTGGCTTAATCTTCAGGTTATCTGCGGACAGTATCTTGAATACTTCTTCCACGTTTTGTAGATGATCAGTAAACGTCCTAATGAACACATTGATATTGGTCAAGTATACCAGGATGCATGGCAACTTCAAGTCGCTCAGTATAGAATCCATGGCCCTCTGGAACGTTGCAGGCGCATTGCATAGACCCTGGGGCATCCTCGTCAGCTGGTATAGAACTAGTGCAGTAATAATAGCGCACTTTTCTTGGTCTTCTTTTGGCAAATTAATCTGCCAATATCCCAAGATCAGATCCATCATGGAGAAATACTTCTCTTCTCCCAATTGTTCTAACACATCATCGATTTAGGTAGGGGATAAAAATCATTCTTTGTAATATTATTCAGCTTTCAGTAGTTGATCACCACACAATTAGAGCCATCCTTTTTCTTCACATTTAGATTTGAACTCGCCCAGGGACTTGATGATGGAGCTAGAAGCCCATGATTCACTAGTTTGCTGATTTTATCTTCCACTACCACTTCAGCCAATTTTGACCATCGAATCAGTCTCATCCTGATTGGCAAATTTTCCCAGTGTCGACCTTATGGATCACATCTCTTGTGCATCCCAAATTATGGTCATCCTGAGTGAATACTTTCCCGATACTTTTCAAACAATTCAAGCACCTCTTCTTTCTGGTCTTCTGTCAGATCAGCGAGTTGCTCTCAATCAACCATTAGGTTGTTACTCTCAGTTACCCTGGATGGTAATCCCATCTCATCAAGAGTCCCAAAATTATGGAATATCCTCAATTTGGTCATCAGGATTAGATGAACAAATGCAATGATCTGATTTTCCTGATCTTCATTGGGTTATCACTCAAATTCGCTAGAAGAACTCAGAATTTTTCTATGGCCTGGCATTATTATCCCAGGAGCCACATAAGGCTCTACTTTGGACTTTTTCCAGGCGCTTCCAACCTCCCCATACAACAACTCAGGTATCTCCAGTGTCAACCCCATGTTGACTATCATCTGCGATCCTGGCAGTATGGTCTTCTCAAAAACCATCCTTAGGGGTATTCCCCAGTTCTCTAGTATTTCTGTCAGCATTTCTCATCACTTTCATTCAACTTATTTTTATTGAATTGAGACAATGTCATCATTTTATATTAAATTGATGAAGTTGTTTCTCCTATTCAGTGGAGCTTCACCGTCCTTCTAATATACCAATAATAACATCTGACCCAAGATGGTCAACATATTTGTCTCAAAATTTACATTTAACTCCTTACTTGCATAGAAATTCCGTCCCAATCAGAATGTCATAGTTTTGGTTGGCCAAAACTATTGCTGCGCAGATACCACCAAGGACCTGAATCATAGTGGCAAAGCACTATACAATCCACATGAGTTGGTGGTATTCTGCCCAGCTGTCCTGTACTCCTTCTTGTGTTCCAATTTAGGCGAAATCTTCATCCTCTTTACCAGCTTGGTCGAGACAATGTTAATGGGTGCTCTGCTGTTGAAAATAGCCCTCACCATACTCACTTTATTTGTATGTCTATATACGTACACTCAGAGTATTGTAAGATAGTGTTTACTGAGTATATAGTGGCGTTATTAGCTGAATTGAGGGTGTGAATGATTTGCGCTGGTAAATCAGGAAACGATTTCTTTATCACACTGAGGGAGATCAACAGATTTTCCAACTAATTAAACTTTGGACAATACATTAGAATTAGAGGCGGCTAAAATCTTGTCTGCCAGTGGTTGGGCATACAGCCAGGCAGATTCCTTAATTATCTTGGGGTCAATTCCCTTCTCCCCAGATCTGGTCACTGCGTTTACATCCAAATTGACCACTTGATATGGTTGATCCTGTACATCATCATCCACGAACAGATCACTGATATCAATTTCTTCATTCATGATATCAGGAGGAACAGGCTTCTCTGCAGCTCTAGACTATTCCCCATCTAAGCTGTGGGTCCTTTTCCCAATTCCTTGGTGGAAGTTGACTCTTTCACTTAAACCACGTTGTTTTGATCCTTTGGCTTCTTACAATGTACAGAGAAATGTCCCTTCCCACCGCATTGGTAGCAGACCTTTTATTTCTTATTCATCCATCTAAATTCTTTGAGCTTATTCCCTGGCATGGTTTTGTTGTTCATCTCTTTAGCATCTTCGTTCCCCTCTGTGGGATTCAAATTGTGCACTGGATTAGATTTAAAACTTCTGTTTGGGGCATCAAAGGTTGCTCCCAAAATTTTCAAATTATCTACCATTTAAGAGGTAGTAATTTCCATCATGCAGGAAGGCATCATGCGGTGCAAATTGCAATAGGGCTGAAGTGCCACTTGTAATGCAATTTTGGAATCAAAGATGTCCGGTACCTTTTTCCAACCAGGATTTGCAACTCCTGATATAACTGATCCACGTTATTGCTAAAGACTCATTTTTATGGAACTGGTTTCCCATAAACTACTGTTTGCACTTTGACATGCGCGTCAGACTCCTGAATTTCTTCATGATGGCCACCTTGGCCTCAGCATATGACAAGCTGTCCCTCTCCAGGTGGGATAACACTAAATTCTGACAGTTGGTGTCTAGGCAATTCATGACCGTCAACGCCTTTTGACAATCACTGTAGCCATACATGGTCATATCAAATAGTCAGAAAAATGCTGGGGAGTTTTCCTGATGAAACATTGGCAATTTTTGGAGTTGCCTTAAATTCCTCCGAGTTATCTCTAGCTGATTCTCTAGGTTTGGCCACTTGGCTCACTTGAAGAGTAACTTTGGTTTTCATCTCCAAAATGGCAGCAAAAGCGGGTGGCATGTTTCTTGGGGTATTTGACTTCCCAATTATTGTATGGGGGCTTCTTTCTTCAGCATCACTTGCTGAAAATGGCTCACATTCGCATTTTTGAGCTTTTAGCTCCTTGATATGATTGATCAGTAACTCAATATCAGCATTAAAATTTCTAAAATGAACACAATCCGCTTCTCGCTCCATTTTCAGATATAAGACCTCTTAAATTAGGTCCCCTTATTTCTTCTTTAAATTTAAATTTATTGCAAGGAAGGCTGACCATGGGATGGACACTTCCGAATATGACTCAGGACAGATAAACTTAGTACCAGGGGAGGCACCCCAGAGAAGCGATGCTATCTCTTGTTGTCAGCGGGAACGCCACTTATGGGGAGGGAGAGGGAACGTTTGAAGGAGCCATAGCCACTATTGAGCACGTGTGGAGGAAGGGTCTGATTTGATGAACCAGACTGGGAACCAGGAGGAGACCAGCTGTCGGCGACGCGGTGAGAGGTATCCAAACATCCATGCTTGAAAGTGGTCCACCAAATGAGACCAGAATCTGTGGACAGTTTCTGGGAGGGTGGGGGTGGAGCCTGCGATGGCATCTAAGACAATCGTGTGGATGGTCCACATGGCGATTGCAACCACCAGAGCATGGAGGGAGGGTGGAAGGGAGGAGGCCATTGATAGAGCAAACATATCTCTTGACATACTGAAGGGATGCGTTTGATCCTGGCCCAGCAGACGTTGAACTTCGCGCCATATCACTTTAGAGGTGGGGCACTTCTCCAGGCGGTGGAACAGCGTTCCATACTGGCCGCATATGACACAGGATGAGTGTAAAGCGTTAGAGTGCTCAGCTGTATGATACACCCACCTCAGGCAGCGCCACACATGGGAGCGGACTTGAGGCTGCAACAGAGGGTGATGTACATATTTCCAGATTGTTTTTTGGGTCTCCATGGAATAAGGGATGTCCATCATGTCCAGGTAGTCCACCCTGGATAGGATATGGGGTCGAATGGGGATCACGCCATCCTGGATGGGTAGCCCCTGTACCTCTTGTGTGAACTGAGGAGAGGGGCGGCCTCTTTGGGTTGTATGTCCGCTAATACGAATTCTCCACTCTGCGCTCCGCATGGAGAGTAGGATTCGTTTGTAGTGGGTTTTTGTCCCGTGAGGACCTGTGGCCGATGTGTGTGATGCGAGGTAATTCATCAGGGAGTGGGGGTTTGATGGATTGTTGAGGCCCAAGGCTTGGGAGAAGTTGGAGCGAGCTGCGTGGGACCAGTGTTGGGATGGGAGTGTAGGAGCAGTGATGGCCGCGATCCAGGTGCCCCGGATCTTGGCAGCATGGGCTTTGAAGTCAAGCAGGCCCATGCCACCGTGATGATGCGGGCCAAACATGACCTCTAGCCGCACTGGTGGAGGGCGGCCTGACCAAAGCCATCCTTGCAGCAAGGCATACAAGGATTTGAAGAAGCTTGGGGAGAAGGGGATGGCGTGGGCTCCGAACCAGACTTTGGATAGGAGCATAGAGTTGGCTAAAACAACCCTGCCAGTAAGGGAAGTATGGTGGGCTCTGAGAGAGGCGATTCACTTCATCACGTTATCCAGAATATGGCACTCCATTACTGCTGACACGTATCCGCCTGCCTCCATCCACACGCCAAGATGGCGCACCAGTCCTATGGTAGGACGTGGCACAAAGGGGAGCACCAGTGGAGCGGTGTGTGTTGAGTTAGTAAGGCGTGGACGTGGGTGAGCAGATGGGCCAGGTTGGGAACTAATTGCTGGAGCCCAGCAGTTCTGAAACTGACCAAGGAGGATGATTTCGGTTTTGGAGGCATTCAGTGCCGCGTTGCTTACCCAGGAATATTCCTGGATGAGAGCTTCAAGCGCGCGTGCATCTTGATTATTAGACACCCCAACCACACAATCATCTGCAAATGCCAATATCTTGACTGGGGCTTGGCCTGGCACATGGACCCCAGTGAGTTGGGCATTCACATTTTGCAGTAGTGGGTCAAGGCTGAAGTTGTTTAAGAGTGGGCTGAGGGAGTCCCCTTGTTGCAAGCCCCTTTGAGGGCGGACTACTTCCGTTAGGAAGCCAGGGCCACGCACTGCCATTGTTGCAGATTCTGTGAGCAGCATCACCCAGTTGATGAAGTGAGGGGGTAGGCGGAATTGATGGAGGTAGGCCCTTAGGTATTCCCAGTTTACTCTATCATAGGCCTTTTGTTGGTCCAAGAATACAAAAGCCCCAGAGGCTGTGGACTGACATACATTAGCCACAGAGTGCATGTTATCCAAAATCGACCTTCTGGGGATGAAACCAAATTGTTCTGGGGAGATGGTGGCAGATGCTACAGTCCCTAAACAGTTAGCCATGATTTTTGTTAAAATTTTGGTGTCTGTGTTTGTTAGAGAAATGGGGCGCCAGTTGGCTAAGTCAAGCTTATCCCCTTTCTTGAATAGTGTGACAGTAGAGGCCTCATGTCCTCCTGGTAGGAGGCGTGTTTCCAACAGGCTTTGGTTAAGTGAGGCAAGCAGAAGTGGGGATATATATTTGAAATATTTTTTGTAGAACTCATATGGAATGCCATCTGGGCCTGGGCATTTTTGGGTTGGCGCACCACGAATGGCTGTCCATAATTTGTTCGGAGTAATTAAATTCATTATTTCCGGGTATCAGAAAATGGTGCAGATATGAGCTCGGTTGAGAAATTCTGCCACTTTGGCCAGCTGAATTGGTTTGGCTCGGTACAACTTGGAGTAATATTTTTGCATTTTGATTGCCACTTCAGCTAGTGTATCCACAATAGAATTATCCAATCTTCGCACCTGTGTGCAGGCCACACTCTGGCATGGTGCGAAAAAATTTTTTTAAAGAAATATGCGGTGCACTTGTTGCCTTTTGTGATGCGTGTGGCCCTGTATTGAACACAAACCCAATGTTTGTGCTGCCTTTTGAGTGCGTTGAGGTGGGCGGCTGCCTCCGCCCACTTTCAGCCCCATGCAGGGCTGTATCCTGTAGCTGGAATGTTGGACTCCAAGTGTGCCAATTCTGCCAGAGCGTGCAAGATAACCGCCGATGTGGCTCGTGAGTGTCTGGAGGAGAGATGGCGAGAGTGGCGGATGGTGTCCTCTTTGAAAGTTGCCCATGTGGAAATGGGGTCCGTGCAAAACGGTGCAACAAACTTTTTCGCCAAAGTTGCCTCTTCCACCCATGTGGAAAATCCTGGTGATGCAAGCTCGGGGGGCAGATTTTGCACCAATGTGGGGCCTTAGCAACTGTGACAGGTAGGCGGTAGGTTATCAAGACCAGTCGGTGGTCAGAGAATTCCATTTTCGTTGTTTTGAAGTGGGAGATGTGGGGTTGGAATTTCGCCAGTGTTAGAATAAGGTCGATGCAGGTCATGGACCTTAATTGGCCATTGTGGACGTGGGGACGCATCATGTTTTTGAGCAGCGGGGCATGTCGCGGCAGCGCATCCATTAACCCAAGGGTGGCCTTTAGAACGCGTAGTTCAACATGACCCTGTGGGGCGTGGGGTGATGGAGGCCACCGGTCCATTGGTGAGGTTAGCCAACAGTTCATGTCGCTGACTAGGAAAGAATCAGGGGGTAGTGGGAGGGATTTGACCAATGAGAAAAATTCCCAACACTTGTGTGCACCATTTGGGGCATAGATGTTGATGATTGCATGCACTACGTTGGCCCATGAGAAGGTGACGACGAGCACTCAGCCATTTAGGAATGTTTCTGAGGATACAAATTTGGAAAAATTATTTTTCCAAATTAGCACCCCACAGTGCTTCAACCAAAAGGATAGGATGGGAGGAGCATTGTTTTCCAAGTTTCCTCAGAACCTTGTGGACAGTGGGATTCCTGGATGGCCAGGATATCCATGGGTAAATTGTGTTGTAAAAAACTCAGTTTCCTAGCCTGGGATGGGGAGGCCTTGAGTCCGGCAATATTCAACATCCCTAAAGTGAAGGTTTCCCCCATCACACCTTAGGTGCGAGGGGGTGGGCTCCTGGGCCCACCAGCCTCTTCTAGGTCCCCACAGGCTTTCACAGCAGCGCAGGTGTTAGCAGCAACGCTATCAGAGTTTTTGTTGATTTTTGTGGAAAGAGTCACGTTGGCTTTGGCCTTTGCTTTTTGTTTTCCTGACGTCAGACGAATTTTTTGCAGTGCGGATGAGTTTGGTGCACCGTTGAGCAGGTCAAAAAAAAATTTTCAGTTGGGATAGGTCCCAAGTCAGTTTCAACTGGAGCTTGGGTGCAACGATTGGGTGAGATTGAGTCTCCCATCAGATCCTCGGATTGAGTGGCCCACTCAGCATGGGCTTCACAATCTGATTGGTTGATGGATTCCCAAGTTGCTTCTGCCGCGAAGGTTTCCATGTCCTCCTAGCGTTGTGAGTGTGGGATAGCGGTGGTGGCCTTGGCCGTTTCCTTGGCCGCGGCCCTATGGGCCTGCTTAGCCTTCTTCCTTTCTTGCGGGGAGATAGGCTTTACCAATAGGTAGCAGCCTTGTGCTCCCCACGGGAAAGCCTCCTTGGTGCTTGTGGTTGGTTCATAAAGCGCCTCTCCGTTGGCCATGGCCGCTGAGGGGTGCTCTAGGAATGTGACGCCCTCCTTGATGGGGCATGCATGTGCCTTGTGGCTGAACGCGTCACAGTGGGTGCAAATGGGGGGCGCGCTGTCCACGGTCACCCAGAATGGGTGGGTGGTATGCCCTGCAATATCAATAAAAGTGTAGTGCGGGATCTGGGTTAGGTCCTTTGCAATCTCCTCAGTTGGGGTCAGAACTGCGATGGCTTTGCTAGTGCACAGGTGTGGCATCAGCGTGAAGCATTGCATTATGAAAGATTGTATTTCGCCGTATATGGTGAGACCATCTTTCAGGTGTTGTTCCAAAATGTCGCGTTTTACTGTAGTAGGCAAAAAGTCAAACATGAGGAAAATTTGGTTTGATTTTGTCCATCTGGTGCATTTGGTTTCAATGACCTGTTACCCTTCAGGGAGGTTGATCACTACGTGCACTGCAGCAGCCTCATCTGCTGCTTTTTTGCTCTCAAAACCTAGGTCCAGCCAACCACGTGACATGGAGTGAGGTGCAACATACACCATGGTCGGGAAAATTTTGTGTACATCTTCACAAAATTTTTCCCATAAGGCCCTTTTTTGGATGTCCAGATACACACAGACTCCGAATTCCACTGACAAAAGTGGTTGGGAGTGTGGCGTGTTGATGTACTGGTTGCATCGTGCTTGCCATGCAAGTATCTCCGGGGAAATCGTGACCTCCAGTTTTTTAAGATTTTTGTCTATTCCGCCAGATTCTCTGAGGCGTTTTCGAACGTTGGAGGCCGTGGGCCTTCCACCTGCTCCTCTTACCTTGCTTGCCCAACTGCTCCCTGACATGGGCGCAGACTAATCTCCTCTGTGAGATTATCAAACTAGATTCAGTCTTGAATTGAATAGGTTGCAAAAGTGATTGCAACGAGAAAGAAAAAGAAAAGTCCCCCTTATTTCTTCTTTAATGAAGTTATTTTTCTAAGTAACTTGTTCCCAAAACTCAAGACATTATTGATCCCTTCCTCCATCTTGGCGACTCGTTCTTCCAAGGCTGTAAATTCTTGATGATCCGCTGAGTTTAGGGCATTCTAATTTATGGTGGCTAACTCCATCCATAAATTTCATAACTCATCTTTATACAACATCCTTCTAAGTTCTTCTACTCAACTACACCCCTGTAGTGAGCACCAATTTGTAAAAATTTATTGGCCTTGTTATTATCAGTCAGTAACCACAATAAACTTATTAATGCACAGGTTCAGTTTTTGTGCAATTCATCTGCATTGTATAGTATTTGATATTATCAGTTGATAATAGTATGATGACTATTATCTGTAGTTGAATGGAATGCTTAGATCTCAGCCCAACGTCCAGCCAGTATTCCTGCTAAAAATACTTGAGATGTCTTGATATAGGGATTTGTTCCCTCACACTGTACAACCCAATCTTCTCTGAGATTCCCTGGTGACAGTTTCTCTAGTTCGACACACAGTCAGCAGCAATCCCCTATTGTTTCTTCTTCTCTAGATTCCCACTCAGATCTTTACTCTTTTCCTTAAAGAGTCTCCCAATTATTGCACACAGCAACAATATCCTTGAGAAGAATAGAAAAATTGGAAGCTGATAAAGCTTAATATTATAAATAAGTCCTTCTTTCACTTTGGTACTAAAATTAAAGCAAAATTCAGATTTTTTAAAAAAAACATGACCGCTCAATAGAGCATAAACCTACCAATGGTGAAGCAATTGACGCCTGCTGCCCCGGCTTGAGGTGGTGGTGCGCCACCATCTGGAATCTTTCAACCACTGCCAAAGCATGCCTGGACTGGCTCTGCTAGCCCTCCCAAAGCTACCAGGCGTTATGCCCCCTTGGGACTTGGCCCACCACTTCACAAGCTCTCAGGCGGTGCTCCGGAGCCCTTTGATGCTCCCACAGAGCAATTTGTGTTTCTGCATCTGGGTCAACTATGGGAATCTTTTACCATATGCAAGCGCGGCCATCATCACGATGGCCAAGGCAGTTTTCAAACCCACCGGCTTAATTGACTTCCACCCCTTTAAAGGGTACTTTGACCTTGGCTTCCACTCAGAAGCCAATGCAGTGGCAGCAGCCAAGTTGCAATTGATTTATAAAAAATTCTGCTCCCCACCGTTTGCACCTGGATCCCATATGAGGCCACTTTGGTGGTCCAGTTCGCCAGGTTGCCCTCCTACCTTTCCCCCAAACGCCTCCGCCATGAGCTCACAGAGGGTTTGGCCATTTACAGTGCAGACCCCGTGTTGCAGTTCATGGTGCCCCATGGGGTGGATCATCTGGCAGGCCTTGCGCCTTCATGATGATCCACCCATTTAATTGTGACACCCATCTCGCAATCCCCTACACCATGATCAGGTCTGCCCCTGATCATCCTTTTTGGGCGCGCGTTGAAACGGCCATGCTATCTGCCCCTTGTGCTTTGAGCTTGACCACTCGAAGTGCAAGTGCCCCACAGTTTCCACCTCCACCACTTACATCACCCCTCCTTCCAGTGCCACCCCAGTGGCTGCCTCACCCTATTTTCTGAATGGGGCATGATCCTCCCACCCCCACCCTTGAGTGATTCTGGCACTGCTTTGAAAGCAGCAGCCAATCAAAATTTAAAATTGTTTAAAAATTTGAATAATTCAGCCAGGGTACAGAATCCTGAGTCGATGGCTGAAACTGTTTTGTCTGAGCTGCTGTGGTCAACTGTTCATGGCCAATCAGGTTCCACCACCATACCAACTCCTGTGGATGGGCCAGCACTAGCTGAGCTTAATCCATTTGAGTGTCTCGATTGGATTGATGATAGTGACTGGCCATACAATGTGAAGCTAGATTTTGTGTTGGAGGAGTTTTTTATTGATTCTCCCAATTCGTGACCCTGCCATTTTCACTCTAAAAGTGGCTTTCCAAATTATAAAATATCAATCAAATGGCAGTGGAGGCCGCAGCTGCCCCTGCCAACACCCTCCTCCACCAGCATCTCCATGGGGTGATGGAACACCTAGTTGAGGGTATTCCCATCCCAAATTTCCTTCAAATTTTGATGAGGATGCTAAATATGAAATTGAGGAGTTCACTTTCAGTGTGAGCTGCGCTTGCATCAATGCAGCGAAAAGCTCTTTTTTTGACCCCAACTATCCCTAAACCCAACGGCGCATCAAGTCATTTACTTATGTGCCAGCTCTCATTACCTTTGCTGAGCATCAACTTGCTCAATACGTTGAGGCGATGGACACCATCAGCCTCATTAATGAAAAAACCCACAACTATACCTCCTTATGCCTCATGTCGCTGATGCCCCTACCCTGATATTGTTCGCCATGGACCACCAGCTAAAGCGGGTGCCAGACAAAAGTTTCCTCAAAGCTTCCTCGCCATCTGATATGGCTTGCTAGGCTGATAACCTAGGGGCTATATTAGGAATTTTAATTTTATATAATACCTTTGTTTGGCCCATTTGCAAATAAGGATGTGTGGCGGCTCCCCCTTTTGGGTTGGGCAACACTAATGCTATAAAAAAGATAAAGTTTAATACTCAAAATATATATTGGATGAAAGCTATAGAACTATATATCTATATATCTATATAACTCTATAATTCTGTTTTTTATTATAAGAAAAATTCTAGAGAATTTATAGTGGGGATACAGTCGTCTAACCCTCAGTTGACACCTCTTCAATGAAACGGCAACCGTTGCCATTGAATCACCCATCCTCATCTCAGCAGCGATGGTCTTCCCTATCCTTGCTAGTATTCTGTCATTGGACATCCTCAAGACCTAAAAAGAAGGAGTCAGAAAACATGTCCTTAACATTTTCCAATCGATCCAAGCAAACTAACCATATTTAGCTAGCAACCTGCTTAGGTAATGGGACTTTTTACCCATTAAGCAGGTCACAAACCAACTGATTGATTTGCTAGTTGCAGGTGGCATCACTCGCCTCACAACTTACTACTTATAATTACAATCAGTCAGTAATGAAACCTAACTGATACTAATTGGTACAACTGATAGTTAATCACTATCAGATGCCCCTATTTCGTTGGCAACTCCGCCGGACAAGATCTTAAGCATTCATCTGGACTAATCCTTGATGGATATGATTAGGCGAATATCCTAAAATCCCCTAAACATAGTTACTCTGAAATCAGAGTCAACCGATTTCTAATTCACCTCACACAAGGGAATTATCCCCTAGCGATTCCTGGTAATCTAGAAGGCTGGGGTATGGGGGAAAAATCTTAACAGGCGAAAATCCATTATTTGAGAAAAAACAACTAGTGAATTATCAGCCAGAATCGCAGATGACATCAAGTCATTATGTAATACAATCACCAATGCTAAAGTTCCTTCAGCATCATTGGGGTCAATCCCCAATGAGCAGAAACCCCTAGTTTAAAAATGGGATTTACACCTGACGCAATTCATTTGGCCAAATGAACATCTCAGCAACCAGGCATAGGTGTTTTGGTTATCCTAAACCCATTTACAACCAATTGGGACTGCCCCTGTGTGGGGTGGCACTGGGGAGTTCCCACTGCCCATCAGGCCAGACGCCATCACGCTAACCAACATAAATGCAGTCAAGCCTTTGGCCCAGGCGTTTGCAGATGAACTAGTAGTGACTCAGCCTGCCACCAAATCCTTTGATGCCAGTTCTAATTAGAAATATACCCTCCCTCGCCTCAAAAATTCTCCATGTTAGGTCAAATTTGGGGGCCTGATTCTGCTTTGACCCACTATAAATTGAACGCTATTAATCAGTTACTTCACACTGAGAAAGTTGTTGGTTGATTTTCTTTACATATCTTTCCAATAAAAACCCTTTACCCAATTCCATTTTTTATGCTTAAAACTAAACCACTTTTTCCGCTTGTATTCCAACAACCCTTGGGGTTTATGGCCATGTTCACCTGGTACTTTGCTAGGTGCCTATACAATATTATAGCTCATGGGCACTCAATGGCGGAAATTCTTCTGTGTTCCATAATTGTCATACAGCATCAGTGCCGCTGGCATTCAGGCTTTCCGTTTGTGTGCTTCAGCACTTAAACTGGCAGGCCAGTATAAAAATAACTTGTTGTTTGCCTGACAATTTCTAATCGTTTTAATATAATAGTTTGACTTAACTAAGCTTTTATAGCTAGCATAAAATGAGCATAGCTTATATTGAACATTAGTCCTGGCAATTTGTAAATCTTACCATTTACTATTTAGTGCAGCTAGTAAAATTATCATCAAAAAATATTGAGGTAATCTTCCTTATCTCAGGGACTTCACTCCTATTTATTAACACTATAAATTTAACTTTTCTTATAATAGGCACAACCATGAGGCTATTTTTAAGGATTGTCAGCATATTGTGGCTGTAAATCACTAATGATCTCACTAGATGTATAATTGTCCAGATTCTCCAAAAAAAGTTGCTTAAATTTTACAGACTATACTGCCATTACTGGGAGTAGATTACAATAATATTTTAGATTTTTACTTCTGACTTAATGAGGTATATGGAGAAAAAGTCAGTACAACTAAATCAATTGGAATCTAAATTCAACATTTGTATAAATATTTGAGTTTTAGTTAGTCCAAGCCCCCCTGGTCCTAAAGTTCACAAGGCCCTTAAGGAGAAATAGAATTACCTGATGTTTTTGAAGGTGTGAAATCACAATAGATTGGCAGATCTGAAGGAGTTATGGTGCCTCCTAGATTGATGAGAACCTAAAGACGCAATTGAGATAGAAAGTGTAAGTCCTGAGGCTCAGCCCCTCCACCTGGCCTTAATCAATACGCTTCCAGACGCAAGAGGGGTACCAGGGCTTTAGTGAATCTCTTACCCTAAATAAGTGACTTGGTTCATGTGGTAGATGAGCAATGGGGTACTTTCCCTGCCTCCCAAGGATCGTCCCCCTCTACTCCCTTTTCTTCTTCTGCAAAAATGGAAATTATAGGTGGTTTTCAGGGTGGCAACCAATCCAGGGGCCTCCAGAAGTGCCCCAAAGCTTACTCCACACATATCTCAGTTACTCATAATATTCCAGAAAAGACCAAATTCCGCCCTAAATACCAAACACACTAAACAACTCTAAAAAGCGGGAATGGGTCACCACTAGTAAAATGGATTGAAGGTCTATACTAAGGATAATTCTATTTACCCCATATATTTTTTTAATTGAACACTCAGCTGAGACTGATTCATGAAAAACCGGATGCACAAATTAACCAATCTGAAAAGTTTATAGCAAAGAAGCTCTACCAATATGAACTCTTAACCAATTTGTGGATCCATAAAGTTTATATGATGTTATTAAGAATCTCAACAAGACTCAACCCAATATATAATATTCTTCCTATTCTAAACAATCATCATACTCCTGAAGGAACCCAGGACTAGCCAGCTCTTTGAGTTCCTCTTTGAATCTCTCCACCCTTCTCTAAAGGCAACAGTACCTCCTAGGGTTTGTTACCAGTTCATTCATTATTCTAAACTTTTTAAAGCTTCTCCAAATTCTAATTTGCTCTGTGGACTCCACCCTTTACACCATTTACACAATTCTTCCATTGATTTGAAAAAGCATGTCACTATCATTGTGGTAGTTCTAATGATTATCAAGTGGGAACTATTATCTATTGTTCCAGAAACGGCATGGAATCACTAAACATGTGAGAAGTTAAGCCACTGACCATTACTACCAATTGCCATGCAGGCTGCGCACCCCCTGACCAAGATTCAACCTATTAATCCACCACTGGCTTGGCGCTATCTGACATCCTTATGCAAACCCAAAATAACTGGCACACTCTTGTGAGAAAGGAATGCCTAATTACCAAAGACACTTGGGCCCCTGCATATCCAAGCTATTTAGAATGCCCCCTCAACTGGCCACCACCCTTACTCATGCAGGAGACTCAATCCAACGCTTTGCTCTACCACCAACTCTGCATATTAGTTTGAACCAATCCAGAAACTACAAAACAACTTAGGTGCTTAAAAAACTCAAAGTGAGCCAAGTTAATTAAGTTCATATTCTGTTGACTTGAAGCATGAATTTGTATATTTAAATAATCCTGACGACTATTTGCGCCACAAGTCTATCCTGTTTATCAAGATACCTTTTAAAGGTCAGCAATCCCAAAACCTTGAGGAGTTGTCATCCTTCATTCCTCTTTGGCCCCTATGAGCTGCCCCTGCAAAACCTGCGGTTCTCCATTGGATCCATATGGGTGCTTTGGGGACCTTTAATATGTTACTATACTTTTTAATCCATCATCCAAACTCTAGATCGTCTCTCCTCAGAGTTGTTAGTATATGTCCCCTTTCATTCTGGGCTCTCACTGGGTTCTGACACACCCATATTGGAATCCTAGTATTCTTATAAGCATCCATTTTCACTACAAAGGGCCTCAGGATTAAATGGGCCCCCAGGACCTTCTGGCCCATCTATCTCTGATGGACCTCCAGTCCTCATGTAATCCCCTGGACCTTTGGGATCTCCAGGGCCCCCAGGGTCTGCTATGCGCTTACCTACCCATTGGGAAGATACCTAGCTAAAAGATTAAATTATTTATTGGATTTTAAAGATAAGAGCCATTGCTCAAAGTTGTTGGTACATTGAAAGGGATAATTTTCTGATCAAAATCTCACATATGATGATCTCAAAAAAGGATCAAGTAAATTATCATACTCTTTATGATTTAATTAAACTTGACTTATATATCCAAAAGGATAGAGTAGCAAGATTAGAATAGGACCAAAAGGATCTGAAACCTCTTTGAAACCTGGCATGTTAAAATTGAATTTATTATGACGTAATTTCAACAAAAACCTCCACAAAATCTATGTTAGCAAAATTGGTGTACTTCAATATGATAAGAAAAAGTTTTACCAACAAACCACTCAATTATAGTATCAATACTTTCCTCCAAATGGATCTATCTGAGGTTAATAGAGCCAGTCTTGTTTGTTTAAATGTTATCACTGTTCCTAGAGGAACTGTTTTCACACCCTCTATAAAGGATACGTTTACCCCCTGGAGAAGGCATTATTGCCTCATTTCTTTATATAAAAAACCGCTATGGAAGAAGCTTATGATATACAAAAAGTAAAGTACCCTCTTGGTTAGTATGATGCCCAAGATTCTGGATCCAATCTTATGAGCTGCAACACCTGGCTGTGTAACGCTTGGAGTACCCCAAGTTCCAAATTTTCGTCAGTAAACAAACCAAATTCTAAAAGAGCCTCATTAATCTAATGGTAAATAAGGGAAGTTTTCCAAGATAAAGTAAATTGTTCCTGTTATAATTATGATTTGGAAACTAAGCATTGCACAGTTGACTCTGGTGGACCACTTGGCAGAGGTAAGATGGCTATTCCAATCTCAAGGTTTTTAGGGTCTCTGAAGTGACTTACATACTTTTAAGTAAACAAAGATTCCAAAAGAGTTCCTTTATTAAAAATGCTAACAGATAAACTTGCTTCTTTGCGAATTTTAAAATAAATCAATATATACAAGAAGATGTGTAAGTTTATTTGCAGTAGCGCAGCAATAGATGAAATCTTCTGAACTTTAAATTGGGATTTGGATGATTTTACCTTCAGGTTATAAAGTGAACCTCAGAACAAAATCAATGTAAAACTATTTTAAGCATAGAAACCAAATGATATCTGCATTGATGGTTGGCTGGAAAAAACTAAACTCTTAATTTAATGAGTATAATAATCAATATAATTTTTAATAATGAGAAATCTGATTGAAAACGTCATGTGTTATGTAATTCCCTATGGTTATAGCGTTATTTAAACCATCTCACGCAAATATGATCGTTACATTACCCCTCATTACTAGATTAAAATTTATCGCTCTTCAAGCAAGAGTGCAACTCATGGCCCCACATTTTAATGGATAAACTTAGTAATAATAGAAGCCAGAGATATATAAATAAAAAATCTCAAGGGATACAGAAAACATGAACACTTTGCCTGAAGATCTCCTGGTGGGCGCAAGAGGCCATAACTACCAGCAGTATAAATAGAACCCCCAACCTCCCTACCACATTGGAGGGAGACAAAACAGATGGGATATGCATCAGGCTAAGGTATGCTTGGGATAATGGCCTTCCACCATCTTAGGGAAATTAATTTTAGAGTAATGTAACGCTTAAATACCTCAAGTTTCCAAATGCATTATTGTTAACAAATCACACGCTGAAAGTGAGTTCCTTCAATCTAATGGCAATCTAGGTAAATCTTACAATCTAAAATTTTTTCCCAATATTATTTCATGTTAGAAACTCGGCATTGCACAGCTGACTCTGGTGGCTTACTTGGCAGAGGTATGGCGGCCAATCCAATGTCAACACTTTTGTGGTCTCTGGAGTGGCTTACATACTACTCAGTAAACAAAGGCATCATAGGGGTTCCTTTATTAAACACATTAATAAATAGAACAAAAATTTTAAAAAATAAATTAAAATAAAAAATATAATTAAGAAATTAGGTAAGTTTGTTAGTAGTAGATTGACAGTGGGTGAATTATCTAGGACTCCAAACTGGGATTTGGATGATGCTAACTCCAGGTTATAAAGTGAACCTCAAAGTTAAATAATTAAATTATTCCAAGTGTTGAAGCTCCTTTGATCCCAGCATCAATGGGTGGCATAAATTAAACTAAATTATAGATTAATTTAACTAAAGATTAACAATCTATCTGATTCTCATAAATTGGGTTGAAACCATCACATGTGATGGATTCCCTATGGTTCTGGTGTTAAGGAACCATCCCACATGAAAATGATCATTATAGGCTGAGGTTAAGGACTCACTCATCAAGGAATTTGATAATGACCTTACTATTGGCAATCAGAAACAAGCGTTTATGAGTATACAAATCAACAGGGAGATTTTTCAGATGATTAAACTTCATGTTTCTATAATGAAGTTAAAAATCTAGTGACTTATACTTACTTTCTATCAGTGATGTGATAACTGATGTTTTATCAGCTCAGATCAGAAACCTAACTCCAACTTCATATTATATCAATGAAGAGAATCTTTACCTCCATTATCAATATTAAGGAGGCTTTTATAAAATTCAGCCTCCCTTGTTACAGTTGCTCCTTCTTCTACCTCCGCCTTACATCCTTGAATCCATTTAGTAAATTAAAAAGTCTGAAGAAAGGTGTAACCTCCTAAGCTACACTTTTTGTGGAAGAAAAATTCATACTAAAGCTAGTACGCAAGATAACTTATGAAAGATTAAAAGAAGGGTTAGAATAGGGAGTGAGAAACCCAGTATCGACAGCATACCTATGCCTTGCAATTATTCTATTCACGTTGTTTCTTCCAAAATTATTAGCTCTGGCGTCCGTTAGGAGAATTATTCTACTGAGAAACTAATCAATGATAATTCTAGCAATATTTTAATTTTACTGTTTCTTATTACCCTTTGGGTAGATAACTATATCCTGGATCAGTGATGAACTATTGTAATTCAAATTAATGCTGTGGTTCTAAAAGTGAAGGTGAAGGATATCACTGACTCAAACTCGCCTATTTATTGTTTCCTTATGATTGATAGAGAAAATCAATATAACCTGACCTCAACCATACATCAGAATATGGCGTAGCGCGCATCATCTATAATTATGCTATTGGTGCTTACTCCCATATGCCACTAAAATTAGAACTAAAATTATCTACTCTGAGGGGGTGGAAGGCGAGTCGGTAGGGCGTACGGCTACCAACCAGAAGGTTGCGGGTTCGATTCCCGCCCTTCGCACATTGATTGGGGTGCCAGCCGAAGGAAGCTATTGGCGGTTAGTAGGTATAATAACACGAAAACCTTACCCATGACGTAACCAGAAAAATCCAAGTCCCAATCCGGAGATGAAAAAAAACTTTCTATGACAGAGTTGACCCTGCTAAGGTTTCATGTCGATACTTTCTTTCTCTATTTCGGTAATGTCCATCCCCTGGTCGGCTTGCCTCGAATAAATAAAAATAAAATTATCTACTCTGATGGGGTGTTATATAGTAATAGCTACGACCCTCTTCTGGGACCTAAACCTCTCAAATAATGTGAAAGTATCATTAACTAAAAGATAATTTGTTTCTGTGCTTGGTTAAAGAGTTTTGTAAATCTTACTTTAAAATAGCACTGGAAAAGAACCAATTGCTACAAACTTGCCTAATTGAGTACCCTGACTCAGTCATTAAATTGATGTTAGGTTTAAGCTAATTAAAAGAAGCCTGTCCAATCAAAATAGAGGTTTATAATGCCAATTGAAGAAGCCAGAATGGCAGAGGTTCATCTGTTTTAGTCACTCTGATGAGGGACATCCCTAGGGTTATATGGGGTGATTATATTCAAACAAATACCAAAAGCCTTATAAACCTTTTGAATGTCTGAGTTGTGCAGCTTCAGGTCCTGCAGGAAAAACCCTAAGGATGGGAGAGGAAGAAAGGATTACAACTCCTCCAGGTCCTGCGGGTATTGAAATTGGGACTAAACTATATTGGAATACAAGAGGAAAACCACTTGGACAAATTGCATCAAATCAGTTTGAATCCCAGTACAGATTGTGGTTGCTAGCATGCATGGTGTGCACAACTTATTGGAAAACATAATCAGAAACATACATGATTAAAAATGTGTTTGCAGCATGATGAATCTCTGGATAAATGGATTACAGCATCCACTTCATAATTTTAAAAACATTTTTTGAATGGTGATGCAAATAATTGGAGTACTTTACAGTCTGGTGATATGGTGTGGATTGTAAAATTAGCCACACAAGAACTAAGAAGGTAGATTTATTTCAAAGAGGTATTTCTTTAAGTTAGTATAAACTGACAACATTCCTAAGTATGACTGTTGCCTTCATAGGAGGGAGGGGAGGTTGGATATGAGGTGATCAAGGCACTATCCTGGGCATGGGTACTGCACATCTCTTGATTAAGTGGTCTGGGAAGAGGGTATTTTTTTAGCACTAGTGGTGCCCAACCCAAAGGGGGAGCCACCATGAATCCTGGGAAGAGGGTATTGAGTTGGTGAAAACTATAAATATTTAGATCAAATCACTAAAGTTTTGATATTGAAATCCCCAGATCAATGAATAGCTCTGATTAATAGACCCAATTTTAAACTTTGTTTTTTTCAGATTGATGAATTGGTGTAGCCAATTTTACATGTGTTCATTCCAACTTGTTAGTCAGTTAGAATAATTTCAGGTGGGATTGGATGATCTAAGGTGTTGATCTGTGAAAAATGTTAAAAATAGTGACTGATCTCGCTTGTTTGACCTGTTTAGTTTTGATGGAAGTTTGAGGAAGGTTTCACCTATTTATAGGGCACTAAGCTAACTTTACTATGTGTAAGATGAACTTTAGGGGCTCTGCACGAAGCCCCTGGACTAGAAAAAACTCCCTGCTTACCTTATATCACCTTCAATAGGGTAGAAGAAGAAAAGGTGGCAGAGAGAGAGGCTCCATATTGGGCAGAGCAGTAACTTATCACTCATCTACCACATGAGCAAGGTCACTAAGCAGAGATAGTGGAGCTACAAGGGGCCTTGTTTCCTTCTTACGCCTGAAGAGGTATTGTACACAGTCCAGGAGAAGGGGCTGAGCCTAAAGACTTACAGTTAGAGTACTGAACCCTGGGACTTAAAGTTAAGCTGCCCCTTTTTTATATTTAAAGTGGAGTAAGGAATGACTCTATATTTTCCTAAGCGCCTTAGGATCCTCTTATCCCCATGTGATGTTAGAAGTTGGGATTCAACCAGTCTATTCTCCTACAATATACATAAAATTGCTGGTTCACTTAAAAACTACTAATTCAAAGTCTTTCTTGCCATGGAGTTTTAGACCCAGTATATAAAGAATCAGTGATTGTCCTTTTAGACAATTTGATTTTTAACTCCAAATAAATGAGTCAAACCAAACTAATGCTTATATACAGATTTCACTTGTTCTAGCAACATAAATTATTGGTTTTGGGACTCTGGTTTTTTTGAATTACACTTCCAATGGGGCAGGCTTTCTTGAAGTTACTTTGAGTGGATTCTCCAAAAAGGAAATGTAATTAAACTAAAATACAGGTTATACATTTGACCTACCCTTTATTATTGAAAAGAGGGGATATTTATAGGCTTCATAACAGCTCAAAATCTATCAGAGCGAATTAATCTCTGCACAATCAAATCTTCAATCAATTGATCAGGATATGATTGATTGTCAACCTTGATAGATTGAGATATATTGATCTCTTGTGATGATGTCAGGGGAATTGATGGGGTGATTTTTTGGAAATAAGAAAATTTGGCAAAATTCCAACACTTTCCCCCTCAAGATTCAATTGCGGTGAAGGGTGACTTCTTTTTTTTAGTACTAGATGGTCCCAACCCAAGTGAAGGGTGACTTCTTAAAACCTAGGATGAATATGATTTACCACTATACCAGTATCAACATGAATAATTAAATACTCTAGTCCTTTTGAAATATAACTCAATAGGGACCAGACCAATTAGTTCCTAACTTTTCATTTTGCCCACTAGGCTGAGAATGATAGTACATAACGTAATCCCCAATATGGTATTTAGGTAAGCAGGTTTGTGTTGATTACTCCTCTATGTCTCTTTTCAAGTGGTTGTTTCAATCAATTTCATTGCTTGAGCTTGAATACAGATAATCTCATCAGCCAGATTCCTCATAATTAAATCAGAATTTTCTGGAAAGCTTTCCTCAAGGACTGTCTGAACATTAGAAGGGACTGAAGGATCCCGCCCATATATGCACTTAAGGTGACATTTTGATAATGTGATGATAGCTTATCCAATAAGCAAACAAGGCACTAGACAGATAAAAATTCCACTGAGCTGAGTCATTGGATGCTATCTTCCTTAGAATTGAGACTAGTGTTCCATTAACTCGTTCAATGGACCCATTTGTAGATGGATTATAAGGGACAACAAATCTGAGTAGTGTTAAATAATTTGGATAACTCCTGTATAAGTTGCGAGGTGAAGTTAGTCCCATTATCTGACATAAGGACTTTGGGACACCCATGTTGAGAAAAGATATGTTGGTATAGGAATAACGCTGTAGCTTTAGCTGAGGGGGTAGCAATGGAAATGGCCTCAAATCATTTAGTTAAATGGTTGACAGCCATAATGATATACTGATGTCCATGCAATCCTCAAGGAAAAGGACCTACAACGTCAATGATAACTACCGCAAATGCCTTAGTTGGAGTTATAACTTGATGTTGAAAATTATGGTTAGTAGTCCCATTTACCCAAATTGACCACTCATCAGATAAAGACTGAAGTGACAAGAGGGGATCAATTGGTACCCCATCAGGGGTTAAGTTACATTCCTTTGCCAATTTATAGAATTGTTCATGCAAGCGATCCATCATACTCAAGAGAGAGTCAATTTGTTGAAGGGATCCTGAATGCCTGTAGCACCTGGAGGCCCCCAAGGTACCTCAACACCTGGTGGACCATGAGGCCCTACATTCCCGGGGGTCTCCAAGGTCCATCAGCACTGGGTGGTACACGTGGTCCTACACCCCCAGGTGGCCCATGAGGTCCTTAAACCCCCGGGGGACCCATAGCTCCAGTGGTTTTCTCTACCTTGTTAACCCAGAATTGAATTCCTGAGTACAACTGTTCCAAATGAACTAGACAGTTTCTAACTTCTAATATCATTGATTGATTACACTAAGAGAGTTGAGAAAGGACCCTATCTCCATTCTCTCTGAATCTCCTGTACTCGCCTTGTGAACTAAATATCAACAAAACTAGACATCCCCATATTGAGCTGAATAAGATGTTGAATTTTGTTTAATAGGGTCTGATTACTAATATGGCCTCTCAATTATTTCAGCTAAATTTGAAGGCAGATTTAAAAAAATTCAGAAACATGATTATTCAAGGATTGAAGTCCTTCTAGATAAATTGAGCATCCCTTGATGGTGCATTCCCACTACAGGTAATAAATGGTATAAGATGGGGTGAAAGAGCTGGTGCAAATATTGTTTGGGGCCAATCCTGGCATTTGTGAGGATTGCAACACTTTCCCATAATATAAAGGTACAGCACTAGATCGAAATTGTGTAGCACAGATTCCAGGAACTAAAGCACCCTTAAGCAGTTGACTGATAATATTTTGTAGAACCTCAGGTGGTAGTTGAAAATCTGAGGTAAAGCTTAAGTTAGGAACATAAAATTCCAAGATGTCACGAAATTCCAATGTGGAAGGTAATATTAAGATTTGGGTTTCAGATAAACGAACCAATCATAATATGTGAACTTGCTCATGGTCTTAATCTTCTTCAGGCAAAAATTGAGAACCCATGGTAATGATTTACGTTTTTCACTGGTGCATAACTCAGAGTGCCCCTGTAGTGAGCACCATCATGAAGTTTTTAATTACACTTCCAATGGGGCAGGTTTTCTTGAAGTTACACTGAGTGGATTCCCCAAAAAGGTAATAAAATTAAATGAAAATACAGGTTATAATTTGACCTACCCTTTATTATCAAAAAGAGAAATATTTATAGGCTTGATAATGGCTTGTAATCTATCAGAGCAAATTAATCTATGCACAATTGAATCTTAAATTAATTGATCAGGATGAGATTGATTGTCAACCTTGATAGACTGAGATATATTGCTCTCTTCTTTCTGATGATGCCATGGGAATATATGGGGTAGAATTTTTGGAAATAAGAGAATTCAGCGAAATCCTGACAAGGACGCTTTATGAGTTTGTTTAAATGAGCCACCTACTATTGCAGCAGTAATTGTACAACTACTATCTGACTCATATAATAGGCAAAAAACTTGCAATATCCTTCATTAATGAATAATATGAAATTTTTCATTTGATCCTCATGATTATGAACATATGAAAGGTGTCTAACACCACGGTGGAACTGGGGATTTCACCCCTTTTAATCTCAACCCTATCTAAAATCAGATACAGATAAAGCCCAAGTGACCCTTGTACTGAAACAGTTACTCGACACTAAAGACTCCAACCTAGGCAAATTCTTCTATCTTCTCCCTTATTTTTAGTTGTTCAAAGATAGAAGTCATTGAATAGTTATGAACTACTGACAACTAGATTTATTATATGTAATAATAGCTGCTCTTTAATTTGCATCTATATCTATCTGAGATCTTTAATTGGCTAAGAGGAGAGTGTTTAACTCTCCTATTCCCTGAGAAGTGATGGGAATTCTAAAAGTGAATAGATAGAGAACATAGTAACAAAATGAGAGGAAACAAAACATCACAAATGGTGCAGAAGCCTAGTTGGCCCAAGCATGATAGATATGATCTTATAAAATATGCCAAATAGCCAAAGAAAATGGCACGACTTTTTTAAGCTCCAAGGAGGAGTTCATGAAGAAAAAGAAAGTGAGGTCTAGACTTGGTGGAGCTTCAACAAAAGCAGTGTGGGATTAACTAATGGTGGAATACAATCTCCATATAACTTTGAAAATATACAATGTCCTATGTTGTTTGAGATCTCTTTTAGAAGGTCTGCGGTAAGTTCAGCCCAAAAAGATCATTTGATAAATCTTATAGTTTTTTATTCATAACGAAGTCAACCAAAAAATAATTTGGTTTAGCGAAAATGTCTATAAGAGGGATTTTGGGCATATGGTCATTTTGCTGTAACATTAATTCTAATCTAGCCAAATTTAAATCAGACTCCCGTTAATAAATAATACTTCAGCTCAAGAATTCCCAGATACAAGTTCTAGATTATTGGCGAATTTTACACATTTTGGTAATATTGTTTTTAAAATGGGACTTAAACCCCTAGTTTTACAATCAAATGTAATGCCCCATTTTTGTTAATTAACTGAAAAACCAAGAGTGTTGATATAAAGCTGGCGCCCCATAAAGTGATCCTTGTTACCAACCTGGGAATATTTTTCCCTTACTTAACTTTTGTTTAAGGTAAGTTTAAGATCATGGAGGGCAGCCAGTTTAATACAATTAGCTTTACTAACTTACTCATTGTTCCTATGGTCTGTACCCAAAATTATGTTTTGAGAAATGACATTGTCTCCAAATATTTTTACATCATGGGTTTAGCCTACAGTTTCTGGAAAATTAACATTGTTTTTGAAGATTAAACCAAGTGCTCTTGTCTCAAATGAAGGTTAGTTTGAGACACTCATTTGTTTCAGGGATAAAGCAATGTCTCTGTCACATATCAAAGGGCTACAGACCCATTGTTTGTAGACTTTAAACTAACATAATTACTTTGATAACTCAATTATTTTAATGTCATATCTAGAATTTTTAAAGAGTACTTGATCCTCTTTATCAGGTATTCTGTGAAGGAAAGTGGAGTGCAGGCGGCTGCTTAGGGTAACAGTCTATTAAAAATGCATAATAGTGTGAAGTGTGAAAGCATTAGAATGAAACGTTCTAGGTTATCTTTAATATATTTCCAGATAAATATGATGGTTAAAACATACACAAAAATGACTCATAGCCTTAGGAGAAAAAAAAGATGAGGACTGAGCAAATTTGGGATATGGACTAAAGCAGATATTTTTAAAATGGTGAGCCGCAAATTCAGCATATTAGGACTCTGTGAGGGTATCAGTTTTGGGACCAACAAAAGGGTTGGACCAGAACCTCTGACTAGAGCTAACAATTGTGAGGAGGTATAAGACCGTGTGATTATTAAAAAAGACATTGAAAAATGGGAAATTTACCAGAAAATAACCCTGAAGATAAAATAAGCATAATTGAATTCTGAGAAAGGCAAAAGTTTTTTCAGCTATAATACTAGGTTATAGGGGATTTTATGTAAGTCAAGAAATTAACAATACCTATTTGAGCTGAAAAGATTTTCTTTTCAGCAAGAATGAGCTTTTCAAACCGGCTAACTTGGTCACGTCATATCTAGTATCTTTTTTAAATTTTTGACCCAAAGAAGCTCCCAAATTTCTGCCATTTTTGCACAGTTAACTTCAGATCTGACTGGTAAGGCTAGAGCATATAATTTATCAATGACCTTATAGAGAACGCTAGTATATCTCAAGTGCTCTAGCCTTACTTTCTGTAGCTTTAGTGGCTTAGCTTTAGAAGGGCGGCCCACCCAGAAGAATTTCACTAGCTATAACATCACCCTCTACTCTTGGGTGTAGTTCCACTCCGCTTGAAGGGACATAAGCCAAGGAAAAGTTCTTTTAAGAGAGGGTAACTTTATGGATGCTAATGAGGCTTGGATCAGGACCTACGGCGTCAGGGAACAATCTATGGAATTTGCTGATCAGCTTTTAAGAATTAGAGCATTATCTAAGACACCCAGCTGTTCTCAGTTTCAACATAGCTTTCCAGGACACCCAATACTGGAGGTGATGTTGATATATATATAAGAGGCAAGGATAGCCAAATTTCAAATTAGGGATTGACATCTTCAATCACAGGATCAGGGTGAGAAGACATACGGCCATTGTAGGGAGTCAAGAGCACTTGTGGACTGTGCTAAACATTTTGATGGAGGGGGGTAGGTCAAATGATAATCTGCTAAGCAAACTTCCATATGATTTTAAAGGTTCCAATACGCACAATACCTAATTTTTCACAGGGTTTCTTCAAGTGAAGCTTTTTATAGTTAACCATAGCCAACTCACTTGGCTTATACTCAGGGCCCTCACATTGCTTTCAGTCAGCTTAGGCTTTGTAGACCCTCACAGCGTCAGTCAGATGTGCTTCACCGCCTGGAATATGTCTCTAAGCTCTTTGGCGCGCCGATTTGTAGCAATTGGTATTGACTCTAAACATGGACATAGGCTGAAAGTGGGATTGTAGCCATAATTTGTGAAATTAGTGAGGTGCCAATTGAAATATGAGTTAGGTTATTACATACAAATTGCGCCAGTGTAGATATATGGAATAGTTGTTCTGTTATGTGTCATATTAGCTAATTATGAATTACTTCAAACCTTGGATCACTCTCTCTGGTTGTCCATATGACTGAGAATGAAAGGCTGCGAAGTGGCAAGGGCGAACTCCTAAGATGGATAGAAAACTTCCCAAAACTGGCTGTAATTTGCGTGCTGCAGTCACTGATGATTTTTTTAGGATGCTGTTGGGATACTGCCAAATTCTTTTGGTTAAGAAAAGTCTACTTCATCAATTCCAATGGCACTATCAGTAGGAAAAAGTAATCTATCTAAATTTATCAAGGTTAATAAGAAAGATTAGTCTCATCCAATCAAGGGATAGAAGAGAAAATGCTCAACAATTAATTAGATCAAACAGATCCCAAACCATTACAAACCCTATAAATATTCCATCCTTCTGATAATAAAAATTAGGTCAAATTATAACCTGTTTTCACTTTAATTTATCGTTTTTTGGAGAATCCAAACAAAGTAACTTCAAGAGAAAACCTGCCCCTTTGGAGGTGTAATTCAAAACTTCCAGAGTGTTCTCACTACAGGGGCAGTCTGAGTTACGCACCAGTGAAAACGTTTATCACTACTATGGATTCTCACTTTTCACTGAAAGAAGCTCAAGACCATAAGCAAGGCAGTATTTTAGATGGTCTATTCAACTAGAGCTAAAATCCTAAGAATACCATCCACGTTGGAATTCCATGCCAACCTGGAGCTTTATAATACTAATTTAAGCTTTACAGCGAACTTTCAAATCCCTCCTGAGGTTTTACAAAATATAAAAAAATTCTTGAAGGAGCCTTAATTTCTGAATTCATTCAGCTCATTCTCATTCTAAGGCTGTACCCTCTATCTTGCAAGAAGTGTTGCAAAACTCCAAAATGCCAGGAATTGGCTTGAGCAATACTTGCATCAGTTTGTACACCCTACATTATACCATTTATTACTGGTAGTGGGAATGCATCATCAAGGGATGCTCAATTTACTAGAAGGACTCCAGTCCTTGAATAATTATGTTACCAAGTTTTCCAAATCTGCCTCTGAGTTTAGCAGAGATAATTGAGATGCCATCATCAATAATCAGACTCTTCTCAATGAATAAATCAATATCTTATTCAGCTTGAACGTGGGATGTCCAGTATTGTTGATTTACAGTTCCCAAAGCGAGTCCAGGAAATTCAGCAAGAATGGAAAGAGGGAATTTCACAACTCTCTGAGCGTAGTTGATCATTGGAAGAGAAAATCAAAAATCGTCTTTTACAATTGGAGCATTTGTACTCTGGAATAAATTCTAAGTCATCAAAGTAGAGAAAACCTCTGGAGCTATGGGTTTTCCTGGGGTTGAAGGAGCTCGTGGTCCACCTGGGGGCATAGGTCCTCATGGACCTCCTGGTGTTGATGAGCCCCGTGGTATCCCAGGGTTAAAAGACTCCATGGACCACTAGTGCGGATGGACCTTGGGGGCCCCCAGGTGCTGATGGGCATTCAGGATCCCTTAAACAAATTGACTCTTTATTGAGCTTGATGGATCGATTACATGAGCAGTTTTACAAAGAGGATAAGGAATGTAACTTAACACCTGATGGGGTAACGATTGACCACCTCCCATCACTTCAGTCTCTATCTGACGAATTGAGTAATCTGGGTAAATGGGCGAAGGACACAGACATCCTGTTTCAAGCCTACAAATCAAAAGGCAAGATCCTCCAAGCAAGAATTTAAACATTGTAACTTAATTATATTGCACAGCAGGAGCAAATTTATGAATTATCTCATCAGTTGGATGGAAAAGTGGGGCATGCTGATTTGAATCAACAATTTAGTGAAATTCATAATGAAACTGTCAGCCCCTATCCTTCATTTTCTTATCATTTTTCTGATTCCAACTCTTATGTTTCTAATCAATCTGAACACCCTGGAGTGCATGTTTTGACTGCCAATGCTCCAATGAGTTATAAACCAGTATTTAAAGACAAGTACTCTCCTGGGGAAGGCAGCATTATCTCCTTCCTCTATCTATATGAGAAGGCTCTAAGTGAGGCCATGGATCACCAAAAATTGAATTACTTGCCTAATTGCCTCAATCAATTGGCTCAGGATATCATGGTACACCACTTAATGACTTGCTCTACTTGGTCTCAGGTTAAAGAAGCGCTAATCAAAGAATTTGGGAGTGAGCAAACCTTATCCTCTAAAAAATAGGCTTTTATGGGTATACAGCCCTAAAAAGAATCTATCAAAGATTTTGCCCATCAGTTCTATTGGCAAGCTCAGAGTTTGGTAGCTTATGGTTCAATTTGGATCATGAAATTACTGCAGTCATGTCTGCTTTTACTTCTAGGACTCAGATGCAAATTTACCTTCTTAGCGTAAAGAAGAATTTCAGAAGTATATTAGACATTAAGGAGGCCTTGTTAGAATTGTCTCTTCAATTTCCTAAAAAACCATGAGTTTATGATTCTTCAAGACCTAGTCACCCTAGAGTTTACGCTGTGCCTGAGAATACTAGAGAGGTATAATATTACTGTCATTTAATATTTCCATACTGAGGATCGTTGTTATAAGAAAGAAGCTGATGAGAAAAAGAAGAAGGATAAACACAATAAGAGTCTCCACATTGATAATGATATAAGTATGCAACATGAACTTCAAAGCCTTCGGAGTATAATAAAAATGAACATTTCTCCTATTCCTTGCCCTCCTTGTTGGCTTTATCCTCTCAGTTTGGAAGTACCATTACCCACATTGATTTTTGAGTGAATCAATTCAATGCTAAGGCTACTATTGGCACTGGATCCTTGGCAAATGCTGTTCATTGAAATTTATTAAGTGGATCAAGTTAACGCCCAATATTTACCATTTTGAAACAATATGGCACTGCAGGGCCTCAGAGTACTCAGTCAATTGGAGCTTTTTTGGCAATTCTTCTAGAGATTGGGAAGTTAACTTTTACAATTCCTGCTATTGTCCTCAATAATTTAAGTTATGATCTACTTTTGGTGACTTAATTTTTGTGGTACTTTGATGGAATTATTAATTATCTCGATTCATCACTTTCCTTTTTTAAGGTATAAAGTTCCTTTACTGTTATCTGAACCTGACCATACCAAACGTCAGTTATGTCTGTTGTAGGGGTCTAAAAGATCTTATTCTATTCAATATCATATTGGAGACCCACGTGTAAAATTACCTCCTTCTTCAGCAGATATTGAAGAAGGGATGCCTATTTTCTCCCAAGAATTAAGTTATTCTGCCAAAATTGCAGGTAATTATTAATACTTCATTACATTTTTCTATTCCCAAAGAACATTTGTTATAAATCTAAAGCATTTTCAACCCTTCTGCTAATGAAATCTTGCCTTGGCCTGGAGTATTGGATTATGCTTATTCTGGATCATTATCTGTTTTATTGGCGAACCTTACTGATGAACCAAAACCAGTAGATCCAAACTATCCCATTGCTTATGTCAAGTTATTATCCTTATCTCAAATCTATGGTAAAACTTTTGGAATCTTACACTACTTTTGGGCTAGAAAGTGATCAGGAAATTCTTACTGTGGGGCCTGCAATTGGAAAAAACCACACTAAGGAACAGAGAGACAAGCACTTCAATTATCAAAAGAATATCCAACATTTTTGCCAAGCATACTTACAATTTTGAAAAAATGAAAGGGGTAAAATATTCTGCTAGACTGGCAATCATAAGCCCTAGTCAAGCTAAGCCCTATCGCAAATCTAAAGTGGAGGAAGCCCAAGCTACCAAATAACTCCAACAACTAATGGAGGCGGACTATTGAAATCCTCCAATAGTCCTTGGGCCTCCCCATTGCTGTTGATTAAAAAAAAGATGGCTCCCATCACGTGGTTATGTATTATTGTAGATTGAACACTATTAATCGTCAAGATAGTTATCCAATACTCAAATTTATGATTATCTTTGATTGTTATCTGTTTTGACTTATTTTTCTGCAATGGATTTAGCAAGTGGATACTGGCAAATTGAATTATTCCTGGAAGGTCGAGCTAAGTGTACCCTAATATTTAGTGAAGGTCTTTTTGAACCAGCTTGCATGCCATAAGGATTGTGCAACACACCAGAAACTTTTCAACGGGACATGGATGGAATGTTACGGAATTTAAAGCTCACTTGTGTTTTGGTATATCTGGATGATATTACCGTGTTTTCCAAAACATTTAATTAACATTTGAGTCATCTAAAAGAAGTTTTCATCCAAATTCAGAACTCTTCTCTAAATCTCAAACCTTCCAAATGTTCATTCTTCCAAAATGAAATGTAATTTTTAGGACATCAGGTATCTGATAAAGGGATTAAACCCATTTCATCCAAAATTCAAGCTATTCAACAAATGTATGCTCCAACCTTTCTACGGGATATCCAAGTTTTTCTTGGTATGGTTGGGTATTATCAGCAATTTATACCCAAGTTTGTTGATATGACTGAACCATTATTCCATCTGTTACTTAGAAGGGGTGCCATTTGAGTGGAGCTCAGCTCAGGAACAGTCATTTAATACTCTTCAAATAGCCTTAACTAAGGCACCTGTTTTTTTTCATCCTCAATTTGATAAGCCATTTTTGACACATACTGATGCCATTAATGTCGCTGTTGGAATCCAGCAAAGATTATGCTCGCTGGTGCTATGTGCCGCTGGATCCCACAATGGATAATTTAAAATAAATAATAAACATTAAGAAAACTAGGTTTCTACTCAAGTTTAAAGTTTTTTATGTTTTTTAGTGTTTTAGTGGGGCAAAACCAAAAAAGGTCCTTTTCTCAATACTAGTATTTCCTATTTAAACTAGTTCAAATTTCGAGACCATGGGTATTTGAGGCAAAAGTATATAAAGCTGAGTTCTCCAAATTAGGAAATATAGGCTTTCAGCCTATCAGATCAAAGATAAATATTTTGAGGCAAAACTGACCCATGTGGTAATGATTTGATGAATTTTATCCAATTACCAGCGAGTAAAATCTTCTCACCTTGGCGGTGGTCAGACTTGTGTAGTAATGATTGGTTAATTTGCACCCTATCATCATTGAGTAATATCTTCTCACCTCAGCGGTGGTCAGACTCATGTGGTAATGATTTATTAATTTTCACCCTATCATCATTGAGTAAAATCTTCTCACCTTGGAAGTGGTCAGACTCATGTGGTAATAATTGGTTAATTTTCACCCTATCATCATTGAGTAAAATCTTCTCACCTCAGCGGTGGTCAGACTCATGTGGTAATGATTGGCTAATTTGCACCCTATTATTGTCAAGTAATATCTTCTCACCTCATAAGTGATCAAACCCGTGTGGTGACAACCACCCCAAATCTAGCTAAGAAGTTGGAGTAATCCTATTATCAGTTATTACCTTTTTAAGCCATTTTTTATTATAAGTCATATTTTTCCAATAGTTAGGATTCCACCGAGAATCCACCAAGGTATTTTCACTGTGGGTACTCATATCATTGATATCCACAATATTATTTGAAGATTGGGCGGGTGATGGGCCAATCATGGTAGCAGATTTGGGGGCACTCATACCTCCAACATTCTTTTCTTAAGTCAAGAAGGAGATTGTCTGACAGTTAATATTGGTGCAATTTTATCCCAGTGTGACGCATAGCAAAATGATCATCCTGTCACATTCTATAGAAAAACTTTGTCCAAGGCTGAGAGAATTATAGTGTAATGGAGCAGGAGTATTTGGCAGTGATTCTAGCTATTAAGCACTTCTGTCCTTTCCTATATAGAAATCATTTTACCATTATTACTGACCATCATTCTTTGAGATGGTTGCAAAATATGAAGGATACTGATGGGAGATTGGCCCGTTGGGCTTTAAGATTACAAAATTACATTTTTTCTATTAAGAAATGTTTGGGGGCTAAACATTAAAATGCTGATGGTCTGTCCTGACTACATATACTGGCTTTAGATTTGGGAAAGGAAGAACGCTTATATAATCTTATTGGATGGCAAGAATTGTGGGATCAAGAATTATGAAGCTGATTGAGCTTTTATTAAAAAATAATACCAAAGATACCATGATCTGAGAACGAGCCTTGTATAACAGGTCAAGTCCAAATGGTTACCATTTTTGCATCCAAATTTGAGATTTCAAGCTGTTATGGAGGGACATGAAGAAGTAGGTCACAGCGGATTAAAAAGAAGATCTAAAAATGGTTGAAAACTCAATATTATTGTAATAACATGACTGAATTCATTTGAGAGACCCTTAACTTATGTCTCATTTGTAAAAGTCATGGAGCCATCAACCCTAATTATCAACATTAAGTTATTCCCCTGACTACAGAGTTTAAGGTAGTAAGTATTGATATTGTAGGCCCTTTTCCTTGGGGATTGCATGGTCATCAGTACATTATTATGGCAGTCGATCACCTCACTAAATGGGTGAGGCCATTTCCATTGCCACCCCTTCTGCTAAGGCTACTGCGCTGTCCCTTTACCAGCACAACATCACCCAACATGGGTTTCCAAAAGTCCTTACGTCTGACAATGAGACTAATTTTACTTCTCAAATCATACAGGAATTATTTAAATTATTTAACACTGCTCAGCGATTTTTTATTCCCTATAATCCATCTACAAATGGGGCCATTGAACGAGTTAATGGAACCCTAGTCTCAATTTTAAGGAATATGATTTCTACTGATCACTCTCATTGGAACTTCTATTTGCCAAGTGCCTTAATTGCTTTATTAAACAAGCTATCATCAGATCATCAAGATGTCATCTTTCAAATGAATATATGGGCGAGATCCATCAGTCCCTTCTAGTATTCAAGCAATAATTGAAAAAAGTATACCTGAAAATTCTGATTTAGTTATGAGAAATCAGGGTGATTTAATTATTTCTCTAAGCTCAAGCAATGAAGTCAATTGAAACAACTACTCAAAAGGAGACCCAAATAAGTAATTTTTAAACTTGCCTTACCTGATTATTAGATTGGGGATTTTGTTATGTATAATCACTCTCAGTCTGGTGGACGTACCAAGAAGTTAGGATCCAACTGGTCTGGTCCATATTGAGTTATATTTTGAAAAGGATTAGAATATTTGATTGTTCATGTGGATACATGTATAGCAATAAAAAGAATTCATTTCAGATTTTTAAGAGTTCACCCTCCTCTGTGATCAAAGCTTGAGGGGGAAGTGTCAGGATTTCGCCAAATTCTTTTGATTCATATAAGTCTTCTTCATCATTTCCCCCAGCACTATCAGAAGGAGAAAGTAATCTTTTTAAATTTATCAATGTTAAAAAGAAAAATCAGTCGCATGCCATTCAAGGGATAGAAGATTTGATTGCTCAACAATTAATTAGTTCAAATAGATCCTAAACCATTACAAACCTATAAATATTCCATCCTTTTGATAATAAAAATTACTTTGAATTATAGCCTGTTTCACTTTAGTTTATCGCTTTTTGGAGAATCCAAACAAAGTTACTTCAAGAGAAAACCTGCCCCTTTGGAAGCGTAATTCAAAACTTCCAGAGATACCATAAAGGCTGAAGATAAGGTCCAAAAAATTGAGAGGTATGGAAAGAAGTGATGGTTATGCTGAAGGGGACAAAGAGGACCATCTTGGTGAACCAGTCCACCCATGCCATCACTCATCATAGCCCTGAGACAAGGGGAAACTCAGCAATGATTCAACAGATATTAATGTAAAGGGCCCTCAGTAACTTATAAGGGTACCAGTAGTCCAGCGGCCTTTTGGTGGCTGGGATCTGACCAATTAAATGTGAGGCAGGACTTTGTGAATTTGGAGATGTCAGCAAGAAAGGAACTTCCAGATGTAGGCATGTTGGACCAACTCAACCATATATCCTTGCCAGGGTGGTCAACTGTGGGGGGTTTGTGGGCTTCACATATTACCTCTTCTCTCAAAGGTCCTGGTGGACCCAAGATTACTTTGATGTAGGATGGCCCAATCAAGTAGTTAGTATACCCTTGCCAAGTGAGTCACCTTTTTATTGACAGGCTTACTTTATATCAGTAAGTCTATCTATGGGCTGAGGCAGCCTAACCTTGGAATTGGTGTCTGTATCTCCATCCAAGGGCTCCATAACAAGCAATGTGGGGGGTTGACGTGAGTGTTCCATTTACCAGTTCTAGATTGATCCAACTTAGTAATATGGGCATCAAATAATGCTGAATGAGGGCAAAGTCAGGACTCTATGATAGAACATCAGCCTGAAACCTATGCCAACCCTTTATAATATTGTACTGGACGCTAGACATAGACAGTATATTCCCACATAGAATGGAGAGGAAACTTCTTCTATTGAAGTGATAGTACATTGAAGCTTTTTAGTTAGTGAAAATGGTAAAATTCCACCTAGAGCTATGAAGAAGATGGCGCCTGTTCTGTACAGCTTCAATAACTATAGAAGTGTAAGGATCCTAGCGGCACACATAAAATCAAATTAGTTAATCCAACCCTTTTGATCAAAGAAGGGAAAACGTTCCTGAGCCCTTCCAATTAAAATTTTGAGGATTTAGGGCACACCCTTGAAAAGTGATGGGTTTCTGCCAAGGCTCATCGTCTCAATTTTGTGATAATTCAAAGAGCGTAAGTGGAGGATTTTTCTGGGAAATTTGATTCAGCCAAAGCTATGTCACAAAAATTGCAACAATCTATGACAAAACCTGAGCAAGTTTGGAATGTATTAATACTAAAGTCCCAACAGGAACATCAGCCCAGAAATAAATCTAGCTATTGTACATTCAAAGGAAAGAAAATTTTGTTAAGAAAATTGTGAGAAATGCTCGAATGCTGGAATCCTGATATAAGCAAAAATTTTGGCAACGGGAACCACAAATTGGGATACCTGCAATCATCAATCCAGCCATGACGCAAAAGTACCAGTGTTTTTAAGAAGATTTACATGTTCAGTTGTAAGACATGTTCCCTGATCCCCGCCCCTCAATTCCTTAAGATATAAAAACCCAGTACTCTTCTGATGGTAGAGTGCTGGTTTACTTTGTAATATCCTTAATAAACCTTTGAATTCACCAAATTTCTTTTGAATTTTAAAGGTATTGACTAGTCTGGCATTCCCCAATGAACCACTTCAACCAATGGAGGGCCCACACTAAGTTTATCATTAATGATTGTAGCCGTCACATTGGTCAAACAGCTATCGCCTTTCACAGTGCAGGAACCCTTGGGAGTTGTACCCTATGGTTTTCGCAAGCTGACCCCATCCAGCAGAATGACTATCAGGAATCTCAAACCATATTGAAAACCAAACGCTCAACTTAATCAGTATGAATTATGAAGAAAACAAAAATGACAATTATGGCTGTTGATCACAGGGGAAAAATGTTAAATTAAACCTGACGAAGTGAATTTTACCCCTGAGTATCAAGTACACGCCAAAAAGTATCAGGAGTACAGCCAAAAATAAACTAAGGAGGGTGGATCAACTTATCTCTAAATTCAATTCTCCCCAATCATGGGGGAAACAAGAATGAAGATTTGGCGGATGCTACTCAAAGTGAAACAGTTGGGATTGAAGCTGATGAGACCATTATTTCCACACGTTATCAGGTGCATATCCAACTGAGTTAGGAGTCCTAACTGAATGAAAAACACAAATGGACAGAACAATTCTCTCACGCCGACTATGGAAGTTTGACCCCATATTTGAAGCGTGATAAGATTACTTCAAGCAATCAGCTTATTGGTCTGAGTGGGGATGATGTTCATAGACTAATACTTTCCGCACTTGTCCCCACATGGTTCTTATTTGCATATCATCATAACGGCGATGTCTTGCAGACTCTGGATTCTATCATGGGTATTTTTGAGTACCCCCAATGGAAGCCAAGTCTTTCTTTGGCACATCAATTGTCTTTTAATAACCCGATTAATTAACACCGCTGTCATATCTTTGGCCCAAAATATGCTGATTCTGGGCTCGTCAACAGCTAAACAGAGCTTATATAGACTTATGCGCGCCCTACTGATCTGCTGATCATGAGTGGCGTTAATTTAAGCCATCAAGAAAGTACTGCTCATTCAAGAACAGCAATTTTCCCCCTTAAGTGCCCAAGTGCTATGTAATTCTGATAGGGCCTGCATCATGTCCCTCTGATGAAGTTGCTTGCTAGGTGTTGGGAGTTATGGCAAAGCTCAAATTGTGAGCAACCTTAAATGGAATCACTGAGGTTTTGTAGGATCAACAATTTTTGGCACTATTGGACGCCTTGGATGGTGAGGCCAAGATCTGGGCACACACCCTCTTGTACCAAACTTAATACTTGGGGAGTCGCCTCCCTCATTATTTATGATCATTTCATCCATGGTGGCCATTCTGGCATTGAGGATGAACACCAAAAAATTATTTCAACAATGGGGACAAACAACGAATTTGAAGGACCATATTAAGGACTTCCATCAACTTGAGAAACCCTCCAACTACCAGCGGAAATTGCTATTGCTGCATTATGCGTTTCTCTCAACCAAGGAGCAGTATCACATATGGCATGGTACAATGGACCCTAAAATCTGGAGGGGGATACAAAATAGACCAGAAAATCGAGTCCCACCTTGTAATATGACCTATTAATAATCCATGCCGGACATTTGCCTCCCAGGCTTCTGAATAAGAATGTTGAGGGGAAAACTCGGCTAGATAGAGGAAATGTAAGACACTTATGAGTCTGTGATAATGAGGAAATCAATTTTAACGATAATAACGATTTAATTGGCCAAAAGACCCTGGTCAATCTTTTTGGGACCCTGCAAATTGGGGTAACACAAATTTTGAATCCTCTATGGGCAACTAAATTGATATCCAGTAGTCAAATCGCTCCTACCACAAAGCGGACCATGGGGCGCCCATTGGATGGTACACCCCCAGCTATGACCAGGTCCATAAAGCACTTATGTGGGGAACAACCCTTTTATAGGTGTGGCGGGGGTCCCCTAAGGTGAAATAATTTCTTGAATGTGGATTAGCTAAAATTTATCAAATCCTTTCCCATGGGTACGTCTTAGCCAAAAATAATTCCCCATCCATAATTTTACCTAAGTGAAGTAAGTTTTTTGAGCTTCAATAGGCTAAAATTACATTTTCCCTAATTTGGAATTCCCCAAGCTATCCAAACTTCAAGCCTTATTTCTTAAAAATACTATCATCAATTTATTATACATATTCTCTTTTTTACCCCCACGTGGCAATTATAATAAAAAACCCTAAAACCAAAGATCACTTTAACATTTATTTATTTTCTTTATCTCCATATAACTAGTGATATAAGCCCATTGATTATACTATTGGATTCAAGGCTAACAGCACCAGCGTGCCTTTTCCCAGCCCAAAATCCAACAATCCGCCACCATAAAGTTTCACATTCATTATAATATACTGGACCCCTCCACCCCCAAGAATGAGGTACTGGTGATATTCAATAAGGAGGGAAAAGCAGGTAAAAAACAGGATATGGAACAAGGTCCAGTATTGGGAAGCGTACCTTTCACCCTCTCAGCAGAAACAGATCAGTAAGATGTCCCCTCTAATACGATGGAGGTATTGGATTTCAACCTTCACGTCCCATTGTTGGTTCAGGGAGAAGAATAACTCTCCTCTGCTTTTGCATAACATGACCAGCCCTCCCTCATGTCACACGGATCATCCACCTTACAGTTGGAAACCCATTGGGATTTTAGTAATTCAGGAAAAACCACTCAAAATCATGACCTTGGTCTAGGATGTATCAGACAGAGCCCCAGGTACTGTATTTATACCATTCAATCCAGAGTCCCCTGCACTGTCCCCTACAGATAGAAACAATGGAGCAAGTTGAGGACAATTGCAGGCATAACTCCATCGTTGAGGACCATAGCAATGTACATTCTCTGACGGATTATTGGACACCACGTCAACCCCACTCTCATATGCTTGGGAGGTAGCAATACTTTCCGAATTTCTCAACCAATCACAGAATTATTTCACAATTGCAACCACCACCGCTGGAGTAGGTGAGTTGAAGAGCTTCAATTAATTTAATCATGAAAATTTCTTGTTCACTGTGGACAATACAGTGGGCTCTAGAAAGGCAGTGATGAATGCACTAGTGGACACAAGGCATCAGGAAAATTTATTGACCTCAAAATGGCACAGGCATTATATTTGGCATTCACCAAGGGGAGCCAATTATGGGGCTTCTAAGGCACCGATGGTCACCCTGCCTCTACATGAGACACTACACTTCTTGGCCATGGGCACCAGTTCCACGCCATTTTCTTGGCAATTCTGGACCTACTCTACCCTATGATCCTGGGGACAGGATGGTGGCGTTGACAGGCAATTATGATCAACCTCAAAAGAAATATGCTCACTTTCTCAACATACTACCTCTCCAGTGAGATTCCCCTGCTCCCTACATTGGTGAAAGAAAATGCCCTGGTGGCCACGGTTGAATACTCTGCATAGAGTGCAGTCGCTGACCTCCCCACAATGCCTCTATATTTAAACCACAAAAAGAAATATTTGACGTGGACAAGGTAAATAGATTGCCACCCAATTTGAGTTTGACATTTATTTTCACCTAACGGTGGATCTCATTAAGATTAATTGCCCACAATACCTGTATATGGCTGCCAAGGTTCAGGCATTGAAAATTTGGATTGATAGAATGATGGCCAAAGGGTGGTAAATAAAGAAAACCTTGCCGGTGTCATCCCCCATGTTGTTTGTCCAAAATCTGTTGTAACCTTTAGACATTTTGTGGATTATGGCCACTTAAATATGTTACGGTACCAGACTCATACCCCTTCCCACCGGATTCCACATTCTCTAAAGCAATTGATAAGTCCAAATATCTTTCAAAACTGGATCTATTCAACGCCTTCCACCAAGTCCAAGTAAAGAAGGGGAAAGAGTGGCTGATGGCAATATGCACTTGCCACAGCATATACCAGTTCAGGATCATGCCTTTTGGGCTGAAAAATGCTCCCGCCATTTTTCAGAGGATTTAGACCACACATTAGGCGACCTCCACTTCACATGCACACTGGCATATAGTGACGAAATTCTGTTCCATTTCACTATCATAAGGCAAAATGAGAAGAGTTTAGTGGCGGTTGGGGCCGCCTTGAAAAGTGCAGGCCTGCATATGAAGCTGTTAAAATGTGAATTTTTCAAAGATGAGGTGCAGTTTCTGTAGAATGTGATGCTTAAAGATGGGCATGCTAAGCTCCTTCCAAAAGGAAGCGATACAGACATGGGCAACGCCCACTACCCAGCTGCAGCTCTGCAGCTTTCAGGGATCCATCACTTTCCTAAATAAATTCCTGCTGGCGATTTCAGATCTTGCCGCCCCCATCCACCCATTGACAGCAAAAAACGCACCATTCATATGTACCATGGAATAACAATGGGCCTTTGAAGCCATTAAAGAAGTTATACTTCAGCGCCAGTTCTAAGAAATGCCAACAAAGATAAAACATTTATTTTAGCCTGTGATTTCTCTAACATGGCCTTGGTGGCAGTATTGCTACAAGAGCACAGCAGCCGCAAACACCCAGTGTCATACTTCTCTAGGAAATTTATTGGCACTGACAGTCGTGGGCAATCTATGATTAATAGCTGCAATGGTATTATTGGAGATGATGCACTGGCGGTAATTTATTACATGGAGCAAAGCACATGGTGATGGTACACACGGATCACAAATCACTTATCTACTATCACATGCCGCAGAAATTGGCACACAGGGAAACTAGAACCCACCAAGACCTGCTCAACTTCAACTTCAAATATGATTTCATAAAATGACCTACACACATGTCGCTGGACATACTAAGCAGAAGTCTGGCAATTGAGGCTGACCCCAAGGAAAGGGATAAAATAGTTATGTTGATTTCACCCAAAAAAGTGCTGTCTGAGCCTTCAGCAGAAACAGCAATCATTGCAGCCATCGCAATCTGCACAATAACTTCAATCCAACCTTCAACAACCACACCTGATCCCTCTGACAACGCCATGGGGCCCAAGTGACAGGACACTTCTGAGCCAAGCCTTTAAACAGCACTGGCAGGTACCTTTTGGGCGCAGTACTTGATGCGCAATCAAGAACTATCAAAGGACAAGTTTCTTGGGGACAAATACAATTGGGGAAAAGCCCCTTCAAGTTGGTACACAAAAAATAATAGGGTGATTTATTTTCAGTCTTGCATAAGGTACCCAAAAGTTTTATCCCTGAGTCTTAAAGGAACATCATGACCCGCCGATAATGTGACACCCTGGTGAAAAGAAGACTACCAACCTGATATAGAGAACATTTGACTGAAATGAATTGACAAAAAATGTGCCAGCTTGGATAGAATGCTGCCAAACTTGTGCGCAATCAAAATCTGACAGAAATGGTCAAAACGGGCTCCTACATTTACTGCAACATGAATTGGGACTATGGACATCAGTATTAGTCAACTTCATAGTCAGTCTACCCGCTTTAAAATGTTTTGATGAAATCATGGTAGTAGTGGACAGATTTACCAAATATGGCTTGTTCATCCCATTCTTAGCTACAACCAAGGCATAAAGCATGACCCATTTATTTTTGACACATGCCTTAACCATGTTTGGGGTACCCCAAGAGATGATTATCAATAGGTGACCACAATTACCATCCAAATTATATGGGAGGCTCTGTGCGAGACACTTCACATAAAACCATGCCAATTGTAAGCTTATCACCCATAGTCCAATGGACAAACTGAGCGAACTAACCAGTCCCTAGAGCAATATCTCTGGTGCTACGCCTCAGCTGCTCAAAAAACCATGGCTGGTGACCTGGCCTTAGCCCAGTTCTCATACAACAATTCCCTGAGCGCCTCTACTGGGATGTCACAACAAATTCAAACTTAGGCTACAGCCCAGAAGTTACAACTAGGCCCAAACTCACACAAATATTCCCGCGGTGGATATCTTCGCAACACATATCCTAAAAATACATCAGCAGGTGCAGAGACAATTACTGAAATCCTCCCAGGATGCAAAGTGATTCACCAACCAAAAACAGAAAGCAGCGCCTCAATATCAGTTGCTCTTAGTGCTGATGGAAATAAAGAATCTTAACCTCAAGGTACCCTACCGCAAACTGGACTGCAAAAGGACAGGATTGTTCCCTATCAGTATAGTCTTGAACAATGGGTTCTTTTATGTGGATTTGGCCCCACACTGAAAGATTCATAAGCCTTTATGCATCATACTGTCACTGTTCAAAGGGAAGAAATATGCAGAGTTCTTTTATTGGGAAAAGGAATATCAGAATTTGAGGTTGAGGAAATCTTGGGTCTAAGGAAAATTAAATGGTGTTGTCAAAACTTGGTAGCGTGGAAAGGGTACCCCACTTATGACAACAGTTGGATTCCAGCTCACTATTATACTAATTGTCAGGATTTAATCACTGAGTTCCATCCACAAAATCCTGCTGCCCCGGCGCCCACTACTATAAAACCCCATACCCTTGCAGCCAATTAGCTGCCCTTACCCCACAAAAGTATGCTCTGGTATGTGCTCTAGAGAGAGGAGAAGATACTGTCCTTTTAAGAAAAGTTAATGAAAGGATCCTGTCGGCACCCATAAAATTGAAAGGGTTGTTTCAACTCTTTTTTGTTCAAAGAAGGGGGAGCTTTCCCAAACCCTTCCCTTAGAATTATTAGCAGATTTAGGGCAAACACTTGACAAGCGGTGGGTTTGCACTGTGGCTCCTCATTGTAATTTTGTGATAAGTCAAAAAGCGAAAAAGGAGGATTTTGCCAGGAATTTTAATTTATCTAAAGCCTATGTAACAAAAATCACAACAATCTGAGACAAAATATGAGCTTTTTTAGGTGGATTGAGGCCAAAGTTCAAACAGGAACGTCAGCCCAGAAATCGATACAGCAATGATCCCTCAAAAGTAAAAAAATGTTAGAAAAATTGCAAGACATGCTGTAATGCTGGAACACCAATGAAAACAAAAAGTTTTGCATTAGGAACTTCAAGTTGAGGCACCTGCAATGTGCAGGCTAAGATATGACGCAAAAGTCCTAGCATTTTTAAGAAGATTCACATGTCCAGTTGTAAGATATGTTCTCCAGTACCCGCCCCTCAATTCCTTAATATATAAAAATCCAGTACTCTGCTGATGGTAGAGTGTGGGTTATTTTTACTGTCTTTAATAAACCTTTGATTTCACCAAATTTTTTCGAACAATTTATAAGTCCCAACTATTTTGGCGATCCCCAAGGAGCCACCCCAACCAATGGAGGGTCCACAGTCAGTTTATTATTAATGATGGTAGCCGTCACATTGGTTAAACAGCTACTGCCTTTCTTAATGCAGAAACCCTTTGGAGTTGTACCCTACGAGATTTTAAGATGCCCCCATCCAGAAGAATGACTATCAGGAATCTCAAACTAAATGGAATGATCAAACGTTCAACTTAAGCAGTCTGAATTATAAAGAAAACAAAAAAGAAATATGGAAGTCGCATCTCAGGGAGAAACTGTTAGGATTAAATATGACAAAGCGATTGCTTCCCTTCAATATCACGCATGCATCAAAAATTATTAAGAGTACAGCCCAAAAAAACCCAAAGAGGGCGGATTGACCAATCTATTAACCCAATTCTTCCCAATCATGGAGGAAACGTGAACAAAGATCCAGCAGACGCTACTTAAGAAAATGGCTATGATTGAACCTAATGAGACTCTTGTTGCTTCATGAGATCATGTGCTTATTTAACTGAGTCAGGAGTCACACTGAATGAAAAACACAAATGGATGGAACAATTTCCTCCCGCCAAACCTGGAAGTTTTACCTCTCTCAGGCTTTCCCTAAGCAAAGTGTAAGCCTTTTCCTGAAGAGAAGGTTTACATATAATGCTGTGCTGGACTTGACCTTCAAGCTACTCAAGTGGTCCCATAAGTCCCAGATTAAGGTTTGAGTTTACAGCATCAAACTAGGTTTAAATTTTATAGTATTATCATGTTACTCTGAATTTGGGTAATAATCATTTTAACATTATTTGCGAATAATTTACCTAACTCCAAGGCCACATTCACACAACTCCATCATCTGTGGCCCAAAGCTCCCAATATCTTCATCAGCTGGTCATTCTGGAAGCTAGCAAGTTGTACCTTTAAGCCTGGACTATTGGAATAGCTCCTACTCAAGGTTAATAATAATTTAACATAAGCTATGAAACTAAGACTAGGAGATCAAGAAACTCAGCTGACCTTCCAGGCTGTACAGTATAAAGGAAAAATCACTTGGAAATGAAGAATGGCTGACGATTCACTCTTCATTAATCCCAATGAATTATGATTCTTCATTATACTTTCAACAGTACTATAAATAGTACTATCTCTTTTTTAAATAAAGTACTTTTTCAGCAGATTATACTATATTACTATTTAGTTATACTTTATTCTAATGAACAAAGTCTCGTCCATTGATCGTCTACTGAAGCCCTTGTCCTCATGGCTGACTATAACCTCCTAAAGTCAAACACTATGTTATGCCCCGCAGCATTACCAACTGCAAGCTCAATTTGGAGGAGTTGAGACAACCCCCATATTTTAAAGTGTGGTCAATATTACTTCCAGAAATCAGCTTATCAGTCAGAGTGAGGATGATGTTATTAGTATATTACTTTGTGCACTTGTCCTCACATGGTTCTTATTTGCATATCATCAGAACGGCAATGGCTTGCAGACTCTGAATTCTATTGTGGGTATGGGAGTACCCCTAATGGATGTCAAGCCTTTCTTTGACAAGTTGATTGTCTGACAAGAAGTTCTTTGTTATAATTGGCGTAGTTGATCTGAGACAGGGACATCTTATAAAGATAAAAGAAACGGGGAGTTTTACTTCATTTTCTACTTCCTGAAACAAGGCTGATCCCACTGCAAAACTAGAGGCGTCCATGGTAACAATGAAGGGACAGATTAGGTCTTTAGGCTATAATGGGGCTTGACGGAAGTATGGTCTTGACTGCATTTATTGCTTCATTGCATTACGTTATATAACTGAAAATTTTCTTCCTATATGCGATGTAGGGGGAGAGCAGCTTCAGATAGTTGTGAGGTGAACTTCTTGAAAGTTGCAAGCCCCAAGGAAGCTGCGCATATTATTTTAATGAGAAGGGACTCTCCAAATTATGGATGCTTTCATATAAGGAGCAATCAAGTGTGGCTTCAGGAGAAAATATTATTCCCTAAGATCTCTACTTTGGGTTATAAGAACTCACACTTGTCAACTTTTATAATAATAAATGACCGTGGTATAAGCTCCATGACCGTTACAATATAGCATGCGTTATTATCTTTGTCATGGTAGAGACAAATATATTGTGTAAGTAATCTGTGATCAGGATACCATAAATTCTCTAAAACAACATCAATGAACCTCTGAAAAGAGTTAGGAGTGTTCTTCAAATCAAAAGGCATGACTGAAACAGGTAAATGCCTTTCCTGGAACGGAAAGAAGTCAAACGCTCTTGGACTACCCTAATAATAATCTGTTAAAGGATTTTAGACAGTCTATCTTTCTGGTACCCTAGCCTTTCTTAACATAGCGAGAAATCTGCTGCTTAAGAGAAAGTGAATGTGGTCAGGTACCTTAAATTATTCAAATTTTCATATAAAAGTGAGATTCTGAGAGAGGCATTGGTTTCCCCAAAAATAACAAAGGAGAGCAATTAGATGATTTTTTTTGAAGAAATGACCTTTATAAACAAGTTATCAACCCAAACGTCAATAGTTGCCTCCTCCTTCAGAAAAGGGAGTAGATAGGAGAGGATAATCTGATGATATCTATGATCATCTGGATCCTAAAGTCAAACTTAGTTTACCTATAAACTTGGAAAGCTTCAGAGACATCAAACAAGTCTGCATAAGTTTTAATCTCATGAAGGTTAAGTGAAGGGGCAGGAGTTAAGACTAGGTAAATAGAAGCAAGACCTACCTTAGAAGAGATTCCACCTTTTTGGTAGCGCAATTGTGCTTTCACCCATGCAAGGGATGGTAACAGCTGCTCCACTTGGAAACTTTGCACGAATATTTGCGTCTTTAAGATTGATGAGGATGTCAAAGCATCGCCGCCAACCTACTCATAAGATAACCAGGTACAAAAGGTTCTTAATTGCAAAAAAGGTCTCACAAAATTCTGTTGCATGCATTAAAAGGGACTGGGGACAGCACTTGGTAACTAGGGATGGCTTAAGGCCCCTGCCCTTTATGAATATACTATCCCTAGAGGCAGGTTTAAGTTTTCCATAAGACTTTGCAGAAAAGTTTTCGTAGCTTGGTTTTTATAAGGTCTGAACTTGGAAACTCCTCCAAAGGAGGAGAAGGTAGCCATGAATAAGAAGTACGCAGATGAAGAATAATAGCTGGGGGGTCAAAGGGGGATAAGATGGCTCCAAGCCCAACAAGGGGAGTAGATAAGAGCGTCCCCTGAGGATGTAAAAATATATGACTTCAAATTGTCTTTGACTTTACCAGATATTTGAAGGGTGTGGGGTAACTTGATGCACTATTCTCAACAGTGGTAAGGTCCTTATAGCAGGAAAACATACTAGTAATTACAGTCAAGGCTTTTTAGGGACCAAACAAAAAAATTTTGTTTTAATTAACTTTTCTTAATATCCACCTGGACATATTGTGGTCAGCCAGAGAGGTAGACTCTTGTACAATAGGGAATTTTTTTCATCTGACCAGAAGAGGCTACTGGTTGTTGAAGGAGCTTAGAATATTAAATGACAACAAAGGGTCCAGATCTAGGTTAAAGTGATTTTTCTGGATTAAACAAGGTAGACTTACTATACCCCTCTACCTTTGAGGACAAAAGTGAGGGATACAATGTGTAGCACATTGGTGTAGGGTCAGTGATGAGGAGATCCTCATTTAAGATGGAGGGTTAAGTACCACCTGCCATCGAGATGACTGCTAGTTCTAAACTGTGTTTAGCAACACAGAGGAAGAATACCAAATGACTAGAATTGAGGATCCATAATGGCAAATCTTTTATGGGATAAGTCACAATGGGATCAGAGACATGAAGAGAATCAGGATTAATGAGGATATTTTCCTGAAAAAACAACGGAGACAGACTTTCAAGCTTTAGGATATGAAGTTCAGCGCTGCAGTTAGGCTGGACAAGGTAAATGCTATGGAAGAGCATAGATGCGAGAATGGGTAAGTTCCATCTATAGTAGAAGGAGGTCAATCTAATATTTACAGAGAAAACCCAGTAAATTCTAGGGATTTGAGATGGAGGGCCACTTTAAGTTGTTTAAGTGAGTCCAGTATTTAAGCATCCTCTTGGAACAGTTGTAGGTTTTGGAAAGTAGTAAGGTCTCCTGGAACAAGTGGAAAAGGACTGATAGTCCTCAAAAGTATCTGTATGAAAATTGCATGATTTGATAATCATCAATAGATGGAAGAGATTTCAGGTAGGATTTGTTTATCTTACTTGAGGCAAGTAACTACTGATAAACTCCGTTATAAATATCACCAAAAAAGTTAGAAAAGGACATTTTCTAGCTCCATCTCCTGGGACTTATGACGAGTCCTAAGGACGGACAACTTGTCGTAAATCTCCTTCTTAAATTTAGAGTCCCAGGAGGGTGGTGATGATAGGTGATTAGCGACAGGTAATTCACACTGTATGAGCTCTTAAGTGAAGGGAGCCATGCAACAACCTTAGCGCACCCCACTATAAAGGAAAAGGCCAAGACTAGGAGAGAGAAGAGGGTCCCAATCTAGTGGGCATATTCCAAGTGGGTCAACTGTCAGATTCTGGTGGTTTACTCAAAAATAAAGCCTTTGACAACCATCAGATCGGGCTGATTATCCTTTCAACGCTTGAGCTAACACCCATTGCAATGATACAACTTGGGCCAATTATCTCAACAACAATTCGATCAAGTAATTTATCAGGCGCTCAGCCCAAATATGCTCACATATTATGGCCAATTCCAATGCATCAAATCTAGGCAATTGGTCCCAATTATCAAAACATAACCCATTCAATTGTATATAAAATAATTTGAGGATGACCTGAAGTTACATTTAAAAGTCCCATGGACATTTAAAAAAATGAACAACATTACCAATTTTCTGCCTAAGGGCAAAATTTGTATGTCAATATGCATAATTGGCACAATAGCACTTACGTGGACCGCCTAAAGGGGGTTACTTAAGGCTACCAAGGAAGAGGCCTGCCAACATCCTAATTAAGAGTGCTTCACTTTCTTTAATTGAGGCCAAAATTTTACAGAAGGTGTGTCTCATCAGCAGTATGACAAAACTGAAATCTTGAAGATCTTAGGACAACTTTGCATGCTTTTATCACAGTTTTTTGTACCTGAAATCCTCCCAATTTTGGGAGTATTTTGCTCCAATGAACCTAAGGAAAGGTTTCAGTTGTAGGACGTACTGAGTGGCAAAATAGCTGTTGAAATTTTGTGCTGATGTGGCTAGGAGATGCCCTAAAGGTATATATACTGGCGCCTAACCTAATGACCATTATCAAATAAATAGCTTATAATTAAATTTATATTTTATTTGAGGTGGGCTGACCTGGGGACAATACTGCACCAATTGAGGGGAAATCAAATGAATGGGAAAGGAGGATAAAATCTGGAAAACCTCCATGTGCAGCGTATGATAGGCCAGGAACTCCATGGACCACCTTTGCTATTTGATATCTCAGTTCGGGGCACTGTTGCACAACGCCAACACAGTCATAGTCATCCCCTACCCAAAGTTCCTCTACAGAATTGAACTCAGGGAGGCAGCAGTAGAGGTCCCTTTTCTACCACTGGGGAATAGCTTATTTAAAGTTATAACTATTTTATCCCTTTCCTAATTTTTTATCCCAAATCCAATCTAGGAGATGTGTTGACAAACTGGAAGGACCAAATCCCCAGTTTGTATATAATCCTGCCTCAGATGAAGTTCCTGTTATGAAGAAAAAATTACACCTGAAATCAGCCAGAAGAGTCGAGGCAAATTTAATAGGCCTAGTGAGTTAATAGACAGTTTGAATTCCATAAACTACAGGCACTATTGAGGACTAACTATCAGAACTTCAGCCCAAATAGATGTGCAGGATATTAATTTCCAAGCGAGCGATCCTCCAAATTTGACATCAACTCTGAGAGGGCTTGGCTAACTCTAGAAACCCAACAAAGGAAAATCTTAATAAAATTAAGGATTTTCTCAGACAATGTTAAGGTCTTGGAGAGCAGGTAGTTGCTGAGAGTAACACTTATAGGGAGAATGGCCAAAAGAGTCTAAAGTGTGCAAGCATCAGAAGGCAACACATAGGTTATCTCTATTAGGCTTCTCAGATAAGAATCTAAGTAGGAACACAAACCAAACTGACCCAGAGAATTAGTAGAAATAATAAGAGGATTAATCTAGTTTGTATATAGACTAAGATAAATATTGGTAAAAAAGTAAGCTGTAAATTCACCAGAGTAGGATGCAGTGAGGGTATCAGTTTTGGTATTAACAGAAGGGTTATACCATAAACTCAGAACAAGGCTAACCATAGTGAGGAGGTATTTGAACAAGTTAATATATATAAAGGCCAGCAAAAAGGGGGAAGATTTAGTCAGAAAATAACCCAGAAGTTATTAGAGTATATATATATCCATGAAAAACAAAAGTTTTTCTCAGCTATAATATTAGATTATAGGGGAATTTTATGAGAGGTGAGCAATTTTAAAACTCAATTTAAGTTTAAATCTTTTTCTTTTAATGAGATCAAGATTTTTTCAAATTTTTCAAACTCATTCACCTCATACAAAGAAAATTTTCTGGACTTTTAGCTAATTTCCTCCCAATTTTTCTACTATTTTATTTGCTTTATTAGCTTCAGATCTAACTGGTATTGATAGAGCTCATTTTTAATAATTGAACTTAGAGATATCACTAGCATCTCTCATTGGTTCTAGCCTTACTTGTTTTAGCTGCAGTGACCTATCCTTATAAGGGAGGTACACCCCAGGAAAAATTTCACTAGATTTGACATTTACATTGGTTTCATGAAACTTTGCTAAAACTTCAAACATCTGTATGTTTTTTCTTTTAAACGTGAATTGACTTTTCTAGGGCACAAAATTACTATGCAAGGTATCCTTACTAACTTTAATAAATTGACAAAACTTTAACAAATGTCAGCCACTCAAAATTTTTGTGATTACATGTATCTCTAGGTATAATTTTACATTACTAAATTTTATACCTTATTTTATTGACCTCTCAGAACCCTTGATAGGTTTGATGCATTTAATATACCCTTTTATTATGGTCTAAGCAACAAAAATCATTTGACTCCTTATAACCTTTATTAACTGCTTTAAAACAATACATTTTAATTTTAACAGCCTTTTGTCCTCTTTGAATAAATAAGCAATACCGTTGTTGGGGCCATCTTTTCCCAGCTAGAAGCTAGTTAAGTATAGCATCCAGCTGTTTTACTAAAAATCTATCTAAAGCCAAACTGAATTGTCTGGTAAACAGAAGCATATGGCTTGTGGTATTATCTGCTATAATTTTTTTGTTCTTATCTATATTTTAAACAAATATTATTGTCACCAACCACTCTTTTACCCGGTGGCCCCTTTAAATTAAAGACATTAATATAAGACCTTCCGATGAGCTTTAAGGTTACTAAAAATTATGAAATAGTTTACCAAAATAAAGCCATACATAAAAATGAATATGGACTCTTTGCAACCTATCTACATGTACCCATACTTGAAGAAGATTGACTAAAAATTTATCCCTCCACCCCAAACTTTAGCCACAAGAAAAGCGCAATAACTAATCTCGAAGAAAATGGCTTCTAGAACTAATATTTTATTTATTCAAGGCAAGCCGACCAGGGGGTGGACATTACCGAAATAGAGAAAGAAAGTATCTACATGAAACCTTAGCAGGGTCAACTCTGTCGTAGAAAGTTTTTTTTCACCTCCGGATCAGGACTTGGATTTTTCTGGTTACGTCATGGGTAAGGTTTTCGTGTTATTATACCTACTAACCGCCAATAGCTTCCTTCGGCTGGCACCCCAATCAATGTGCGAAGGGCGGGAATCAAACCCGCAACCTTCAGGTTGGTAGCCGTACGCCCTACCGACTCGCCTTCCACCCCTTCTAGAACTAATATTGAATAATGTTATATTAGTGAAAATGGTAGGTACTTGCTATCTACCCTAATTTAAACCTTATATTTTTACCAAAACAGTCATGAAAGCTAATTGAAACCTTGATCATGTAGCCTCAAACGACATTTTAATGGAGAAAATAAATGCCATTGTAAAAACGTGGTGAAAACCATCCACAATGTGCTTTAATATCTAATAAATTGTTGTAATCAAGGTAACTATTTCTGCGACTTCAATTTGAGCCATAACACTTGGGGCTGCTTTCAACACAGTTATTGTTGATATAGTCTAACCTTTACCTGTAGCAGTATATGGACATAATATTATTATAGAAGTTAACCACTTAACTAGGTGGTTAAATCCATCTCTGTGCCTATGCCACTGCTAAAACCACCCCTTTACTTTTTTATTGACAATTTCATTTCTACCCAAGGCTGTCTAATATTACCCTTTTCAAATAATGGCACTAATTTTATTTCATCCATTTTATACGAGTTGATTTTCATCATGGAAGAAACATCTAAACATCACATTTATATCATACTTATATAATTTGCACATTAGAGAGAGTTAATGGCATCCTATATCCATCTAATAATTTAGCAGCTTCTAATCATATACACTGAAGTATTTATTTTCATAGTACACTACTAGATTATAGAGTCAGTTATCTAAAAGAATTTAATGTCTTTATTTAAAGCGTTTTTAGTCGTGAGCCCTATTACCATCTAGCCTTCAACAAATTTTTATCTTTAAACTTTTAATAATGTAAAATTCACTATTATAATTAACTAATGAAATATATAGTACAATATATAGTGGTGGAATCTGTATAGGCTTTTTATTTAGAGAAGGCCATCAGACAATGCAAGAATAACCCGCAGTAACAAAATACTCTTTAGGAGATTTAGTTTTATATTACCATCACATGGTGTTAGAAATATTATACTGGCCAATAGTAGGTTTAGACCTTATTAATAATATACTGATGAGGTCCTTAGTACTCTATTGCCTAAACTAGCTCTAGTATTGTAGAGAATTGCATAAACAGTCAATTAATTAGAAGATACAATCATCCTTATCATATTTTTGAAGGGGTGTTGTTAGATTTGACCATATCCAAATCTGCCAAATTTGATTTTCTCTTTATCTGATTCTAAACTAACTAGATAATATGACTTGACTAATAATCATATGGTATACTAATGGAAATCCCTCTATCTTTTAAAGGTATAGTTAACAAAGGTCCTGAATCAGTTAATACTTAACTGATCAAACTCAGGGTGATGAGATCTTGCTGATGAAGAATAAAGATACCCTGAAAGACAAAAGGTTCCAGCAAAGCCTACAAATATCCCTTTGTGCCTAATCAAATTACATTTTCTCCCTTGCAACATTGTCTTTTATTATTTTAAAGTTAACTAAGGGCTTCCTTAACATCCCCTCTCCAGTCATCGCCATTAAGATATGTCACTATCAGATTCTAGTGATTGACTCAAAAAGAGACCTTTAACAACCATCAGATTGGGCCAATTATACTCCCAATGCTCGAGTTAATATCTTAACTCTCACCTCAAAGCATATTGCAATTTTACAATACAGGACAAATAACTCAACTTAAATTCAACCAAGCAATTTATCAACAAGCTTAGGCCAAATATGCTCACCCATTATGGCCAATTATCTATGCATCAAATCTCAGCAATTGGTCCCAATTACTGGAAACAAAATCAAATAACTAGTATGCAAAATTGTTTGGGACTGACCCAAAGTTAACATTTAAAAGTCCCATGGACCATCATACAAATGAAAAACGTAATCAATTTTCTGCCCTAGGATGAAATTTATATGTTGATCCACATAATCGGCATGATAGCACTTACACATGGACCACCCAAAAGGGAGTACCTAGTGCTATCAAGAGAGAGGCCTGCTGACATCCCAATTAGGGGTGTGTCATCTACTTTAATTGAGGCAAGAATTTCACAGAAGGTGTATTTCATTAGCAGTATGATATAACTCAAATCAAGAGGATCCTAGGGTAAGTTTGCAAGCTTTAATTGCAATTTTTGTACCTGAAATTCTTCCAATTTTGAAGTATTTTGCCACCTGTAAACCTAAGAAAGGGTCTCAGTCATATCAGTTCAAGGGCTGAACTGAGGTGGTAAGTTATTAGTTGATATTTTGTGCTCAGATGTGGCCATGAGATGCCCTAGAGGTATAAATACCGGCGCCTGGTCTAATGACTTATTATCAAATAAATACCTTCCAATAAAAGTTATTTAATTTCATCTCTTTCCCAGTTTTCTCATCTGAATCTTTTATTTGGAGAAGCGTTGACAAGCTGTAAGTGACAAACCCACAGCTTGTAACTTTGCCTGCCTCAGAAGAAGTTGCTGATTATGAAGGGAAAATTAAGCCTGAAATCAGCCAGAAGAGTCAGGGCTACTTAAATACTCTTAGTTAGTTTCCAAACGGTGAATATGCCGTAAGCCACTGGCCATATTGAGGATCATCCGGTGGGACTTCATCCTGAATAAATGTTCAGGATACCAATTATCAAGTGAGTGATCCTTTGAACTTCACAACTGGTGCTCACTCAAAATTGGTGAAAATCTCCAAAATGGATTCCCATAACCAATTCCTGGATGAATTGGGCAGTTGAGAAAGCAACAAAAAGATGGAAACTAGCAACAAAGAAATCTCAGACTATTTTAATACCAGCCGCCAAGGCTCTGAAGTGGGTACCTCCTGCTTCTTGGATCTTATCACAGTGGGGGGAGCTCATGCAGATACAACCAGCCCGATTGATCTTACATCTTCAAGCTTAAAAGATATGCTAAAACTCTATATCATGGTTTTAGGATTGGTACTTCACAAATTAATCCCTCCTTTGGCCTGTTATACTACCCTAAGGATCAGGCACCCAAAATGGAGACAAATATGAAGTACCATGATGCAACCATGGCATCTCTTGCCAGATGTCTCACAGACTGTCAAGCAACTAACGAATTCCTGGTCACCTTTGTTCAATCTTCAATTAAGCATACTCAGAAAATCACTGCTAGACAAAATATGGAAATCACTGAAATCTACCGTGTGCAAGGGGAGGAACAATCTTCCTAAAATGCTCTACTGGTAAATTTAAATTTCAGTTTTGCTGAAGTCTGAAAGACAATCGTTGATAATATGGGACTTGCCAATGAAGCTCATGGAGATTAAACACCCTTGAGGAGCTTCTGAATGGAGGTATCCCAAAGATAGCCACAGAAGTTCTTGCTCACCATGGGCTATCACAAGGATGGGTAAAAACCATGAATAACCGCTGTCAAAAACTGGCAACCCATTCAGATTACCTATTGTCTCAATGAGAAAAACTTACCATACATGCCACTTTGTGGAAAAGAAATCACCTGGAGTTAAATGCAAAAGTTGATGACTTCAAGAATGACGTTTGGGCTGAGCTGGATACTATAAACAAAAACTTAGAAGAACTTGCAGCAAACCCAGCCATCCCAAATAGGGATAAAGAGGATGCCCAGATAAAAGAGGAATTTTCTAAACTTTGGACTATGGTGTTGAGATTGCAAACCAGAATTACTGAAATTACTCAGGAGAATTGGGAACTCAGAATGCAATTATCAACTGCAATCGTTGAGGAGACAGTATGGCCAAAGATATTAAAAAATAATGACCAATCAAGCTTTATTCAAAGAGGAGTAAACGAACCTTAAAAAGAAATAGAATTTCTCAAAAAGCAAGGCTGACAGTTCTCACCCAGTTATGACAAAAAAGAAATAGGAAAAAGCTCTGCTTATTTGGCCAAAAAACAGCTTGGAAATTAACTAAGGGCTGTATTTAAACGTTGGAATCCAGTATTTGGAGCAATATCATGAAATCAAATCATCAGAAATTGACACCAATGCAGAAACTGACATTTCAAATACCCGTTCTATGCCTAAAGTACTAGCATCAATCCCAACTCCTGATACTCCCCAATGGGAAAGAGGGCAAGTTATGAGTGATGATACTCCAAGGCGTTAAAGAAGAAGTACAACCCCTATGCCCAAAACAGGGTGAGATGACTTCAAACCATTGAATTTACCAAAGTTTGATAAATATGGGAATATTCACTCTTTTCTCAAGTTATTTGAAAAACAATGAGGGGAGCATCAGACCATGCTAAAGGATCAGCACCAATCAACACACTTGATGGCCATAGCTGTGACCTCATTATGCCCTATTTGGGTGATGATTGGTCCTATATGGATGCCAAAATCGCAATAATAAGACAGTTTGGAGGTCCTGAGAAATTAAAAATCCTAAAAAAAGAGCTTCTTAATATCGAATTAAACAGAATGAGACTATCTAGGACCTTGCAGATAGATTTTTCCATGAAACAAAAGTACTGCGTGGGTGTAATGTAATAGATAAATTTGACGCCAAGATTGCAATGGAGAACGCAATTATGTCCTTTTATGAACTGCACAATATCATGTTACCTGCATTTAATGGAAGCTTGGAAATCCAAGAGCTTACCAATTACTTGAGAAGCTGTTACTATAATTTCAATACCCCTAATTGGGCCAAAGATCAGCAAAAATCCTGATTTTTGGGCCCAAAAAGCAATACTATTTCTGACCAAAGGAAAAATTTCAAACTACAAAAAAAATTCAAGTGAAAGCAGAAAAAAGGGCTGATTACATGCCACTACTGTGGTCAAAAGGGGCACTTTGCTAGCGAATGCTACAAAAAGCCCAACAAAAAACCTGGGGTCAACTTTGCTCTAAAAATCAACAGCAACAGTGAGGCAGGAAAAGAGCAGGTGGAATAGAGGCGGAATTCTCTAACTCCAACGATTTTCAAACCATTCCACCTGACCCTGATGAGCTCTTTAGGGCTGAAGATGTTGCTGAAGATAACCTCCACAATATTGTGGCTAATGATGTTATGATGGTCACTACTTGGGATACAGAAAAAGCAATTAAACCCTTGAAGATTACCAAAGAAGCCCGAACAGAAGTATCAAATTCTTATGCAAAGCAGATTATTGATCAGGGTTTAGACTTCCAACCCAGATGTTTGACTGACCTAACTAAGCTTACAACATTCAAGTAGCTATTCCCATAAAAGAACTTAGCAGATAACTTTCCAGATATTTACTCAAGACTGAAATCACAACTGGAATTGGGCAGCAATCACAGCATTCATTTAATAAATACCTTTGTAAACTACTCTGAATGTACCTATGTGGACATAATGGTAAATAAGGTGTGAGTTTGGGCCATCATTAATAGTGAAGCTCTGTATTAATATAGCTAGCACAAAGTTGGTTAAAAAGCTGAAAATTGCACCTGATTTTTCCCAGTGTCAGAAATATGGAACAGCTGGAGCACATACAACTAAATCTCTGGGTGTATACAGTACCCTACCTCTCAGATTTAGTCCATTGTAGTAACAGCACCTGTCATTGTGCTACCAAGTACAAAAATTTATATACTAATTAGATTGATTTCCTAAGTTGATATGTAGTTGTTACCAATCAAAAGGATGATACTCTCGCCATTCTTGGCCAGGCTATTCCACTTTACTATAGCTGGGATAAGGTAGTTGAGAAAGAAACCCAGCCTAGTCATAAATCTGACCTATAAAGATGGAGTCATCCCGATTGAGTATTTCAAAGCATGATCAAAGATAAAACCACTACCCACACAAATTAATGAGTCAAATGGCATTCCACTTCAATCAAATCAGAACATCACTATACCATCCAGAGAACAAGTAATCGTCCTGATGGGACTAACAATTAATATCCCAGATATACTTTATGTTGAAGTATATCAACCATGGTCTAAATCTCGATTCTAACCAAACATTGCCCCTGGTATTATCATTCCAGGCCACGGATAAATACATATCTTATGTGAAAAACCTGCAAAATTGGCCCATCTTCATCATGCGACATCAAACTATTGCTTTTATGCATCTGTTACCTACCACAGAACTTCACTCATTCCATGAGTTTGCAACTTTTGTCAAATAGGGCTCCCCAATAAGGACCTACTCAGCATAAATAATGTTGTCCTTATGGCCAATTTAAGCAACATGACCAACTTTAAGAACGGCAAAGCTCAGGAGTTATTCTCTAAATATTAGGAAATATTCGCTCAAGATGATTTTGACTTGGGGTGTGCTAAGGGTGTCACCCACAAAATCAATACTGGGGATCATAAACCTACTTGATTATGCCCAATTAGACGCTCAAAGTCATCAGAAGAAGCAGTATCCAAGGAGATTAAGAAACTCCTTGATCGTGGCATGCTAGTCTCTTAAAAAAGTCCATGGGCAGCACCAATTTTAATAGTGAAGAAAAATGATGGAAGCAACTGAGTAGTCATTGATTATTAGAAGTTAAACAACATCACAAAGAAGGACTTGTACCCACTGCCATGGATTGACGATGCCTTAGATATTCTAAGGGGCGCAAAGTTCTTCTCAGCAATGGACCTCATCAATAGATATTGACAAATAGATCTTCCCAAAGAGGAGTGCAAGACATGTACAATTATAACCCAAGAGGGCCTATTCCAGCCAACGAGAATGCCTCAAGGGCTCTGCAATGCCCTAGCTACATTCCAATGGGAAATGGACACGACCCTGGGAGATTTGAAATTGTCATGTGTACTAGTGTATCTTGATGATATCAACGTTTTCAGCCGCACTTTTGATGACCACCTGGAACACTTAGAGGAGGTTTTCAGAAGGCTAGCTGCTGAAAACTTAAGAATCAAGCCTAGAAAATGTCAGTTTTTCAAAGACCAACTGGAATACCTCAGATTTGTGATTGATAAGGTGGGCCTTTGGCCCCAACCCTCTAAGCTGAATGCCATTTTTAAAATGAAATGTCTTGAATACAAGAATGATATTCAATTATTCCTAGGCATGATTGGGTACTATCACCAATTTATTGTTGACTTCGCACAACTTGGAGAGCCACTATTCTATCTACTTAAAGATAATGTCCCATTTGACTGGACTTCAGCTTGCCATGATTTATTTGACCAACTCCGATCATCCCTATTAGGTGTGCCTGTTATTTGATACCTGGACTTTGATCACAAATTTATTGTCCAAAGTGATGCATCCTGAACAGCAGTGGGGGATGTGTTATCCCAAGTTGGAGAAGACGAAGAACATCCATTTGCCTTCACTAGTCAGACCTTAAACGTTCATGAAAGGAACTACATGGTGATGGAATGAGAATGCTTAGTAACCATACATGCTTTCAAGCAATTCTGAGTCTACCTTAATGGCACTCATTTCAAAGTTTTACTGATCATGCTTCCCTAGGATGATTAAACTACCTAAGAGAACCCAAGGGCCAGTTAGCCTACTAGAAATTAAAGCTTCAAGCTTATAAAGCACCATCGAGCATAAAACTTGGGCAAAATACCAAAACGCTGACTGTCTATCTGGACTACCCGCCATCCCAACACTTAGTCAGGAAGTCAATGAGTTATTTATGAAAATGATCAGTTGAGAGTATCAAGATGAGCCCAAATCCGTCCAAAAAGTATTAAAAAGATCTACAAAAAATATAACCATCAAAAATGGGGAACTTTACAAGATCTTTGAGTACAAAAAAGTATATTCCCAAGACCATTAGCCTGAACAGACCTAATAATGGTAGCGCATAAGGCCATAGGGCATGGCGGATATAAGAAACCAAAAGAGCATATGAAGCAATTATACTACTGGGGGTCAATGCATTTTGACATCCAAGAAATGCTAAATGCTGTGCAGAGTGCCAAGGCAAAAACGTTCCAAAGAAGCTCATCATACCAGCTTGTTCGGCCCAACTTTGCCTGGCACACTGTATCTATTGACATTGTTAGCCCACTTCCAACAATAAATACAAAGGCCATTTACATAATTGTAGTCATCAACCACTTGACCAAATGGGTCAAGGCTAAGGCCATTCAGGAAGCTGGAGCGGCAACTACCACCAAGTTCGTCCTTAAAAACATCATCCACAAACATGGATGTACCCAGGTTATTTTTACTGATAATGGAACCAACTTTACCATTAATGTCCTTGCCAAGCTCAACCGACTAATGGGAGAACAAGGTGTGCTTTCTGCTCCCTATCACCCAAAAACTAATGGGACTGTTGAGCGCGCAAATGGGACGTTAGTGAACATTATCCAGAAATTAACATTGGCCTAACTATCTGAATGGAGAACTTATCTAAGTTCAGCAGACTTTGCCTACATATCTCTTACCATTCATCAACCAGGATGTCTCCGTTTCAAGTAGTATATGGTAGACACCCAGCCCTACCACCGCTGCTATATTTGGCCCTAGAGGATCCTGGTGAAAACACTTATCCTCAGTACATTGAGAAGCTTGAAATGCTTTAATCAAACTACAAGATCAAGACTTTGACAACAGTTTTGCTAAGAAAAAGGCCCAACATCAAAAGGACTTAGAGAATCGCTACACACTTGCCAAATTCAAAGTTAATGACGAAGTTCTAATTTGCAACACCCACGGATTGGCTGATTGCAAAAGTTAGATTGCATCTGGGTTGGGCCATTTAAAGTGATTGAGATAATGTCTAAGTTCATATACACAATCAAGGATTTTAGGACTAGCCATATATACAACTGAGTCCATGCAAAATTCCTAAGAAGGTTTAATAATTGGGCTGATTAAGAAAAGAAGTTAAAAAAATAAAAAAAATAATTGTTATATATAATAGTATTAATATACTTAATACTTTAGTACACACTCTAAGTTGGGGAGAGGATCCAACTTCAAACACAATGGGCATTTGGGCCAAAATCAATAGGAGGATCAAACTTTAGACTCGTTGGGCGTTTGGGCCAAAGTTACCAAGTAGAAGACCCAACTCCAGGCTCATTGGGCATTTGGGCCAATGATAACAGATCAATGAAGGCTAATCAGGAAGCTTAGGGCTTATGTAAAAGTCAAGTGGGGGAAATGTCAGATTCTGGTGATTGACTTAAAATAAACCTTTGACAACCATCAGAGTGGGCCAATTATCCTCCCAATGCTCAAGCTAATACCTTAACTCTTACCTCAAAGCATATTGCAATTACATTATTCAGGCCAACTAACTCAACTTAAATTCAATCAAGCAATTAATCAATAAGCTCAGGCCAAATATGCTCACCCATTATGGCCAATTATCTATGCATCAAATCTCAGCAATTGGTCCCAATTACTGGAAACAAAATCAAATAACTAGTATGCAAAATTGTTTGGGACTGACCCAAAGTTAACATCTAAAAGTCCCATGGACTGGGGGTGGAAGGCGAGTCAGTAAGGGCATATGGCTACCAACCTGAAGGTTGCGGGTTCAATTCCCGCCCTTCGCACATTGAGTGGGGTGCCAGCCAAAGGAAGCTATTGGCAGTTAGTAGGTCTAATAACACGAAAACCTTACCCATGATGTAACCAGAAAAATTTGAGTCCTGATCTGGAGGTGGAAAAACTTTCTTTGATGGAGTTGACCCTGTTCAGGTTTCATGTCATTTCTTTCTTTCAGTAATGCCTGTCCCCTGGTCGGCTTGCCTCAGTTAAATAAAAAAAGTCCCATGGACCATCATACAAATGAAAAACGTAATCAATTTTCTGCCCTAGGATGAAATTTATATGTTGATCCACATAATCGGCATGATAGCACTTACACATGGACCACCCAAAAGGGAGTACCTAGTGCTATCAAGAGAGAGGCCTGCTGACATCCCAATTAGGGGTGTGTCATCTACTTTAATTGAGGCAAGAATTTCACAGAAGGTGTATTTCATTAGCAGTATGATATAACTCAAATCAAGAGGATCCTAGGGTAAGTTTGCAAGCTTTAATCGCAATTTTTGTACCTGAAATTCTTCCAATTTTGAAGTATTTTGCCACCTGTAAACCTAAGAAAAGGTCTCAGTCATATCAGTTCAAGGGATGAACTGAGGTGGTAAGTTATTAGTTTATATTTTGTGCTCAGATGTGGCCATGAGATGCCCTAGAGGTATAAATACCGGCGCCTAGCCTAATGACTTATTATCAAATAAATACCTTCTAATAAAAGTTATTTTATTTCATCTCTTTTTACCAGTTTTCTCATCCAAATCTTTTCTTTGGAGAAGTGTTGACAAATTGGAAGGACCAAATTGTCCCAGTTTGTATTGAAACCTGCCTCAAAAGAAGTTCCTGATTAAGTTGGGGAAATTATGGACAAAATTGACCAGAAGAGTCATGGCTATTTTAAAAGGCCTAGTGAGTTTCTGAACAGTGAATATAATTTAAGCCAAAAGACATATTGAGGATCATCCAGCAGAACCTCATCTTGAATAAGCGTTCAGGATACCAATTATAAAGAAAGCAATCCATGGAACTTCACAGTCACCATGAAGTGAATAGATTCCATAATAACATATTCTTTTTATAGTTTATTAAACTGGGATTTACAATTAGTTACCTCTAGATTTCCCCGCTTTGCCTCCATCATGATGACATTTAATCTTTACTTGTAATTTACTAATCTAACTTGTTATACTTCAGAGACTAGTAAACTTTTAGTTATCTAATTTTGACACCCGCCAATGCGCTGAGCTCCACCCATATTTGCAAATATTTTAAGCACAGATCCTAAGTCTGAAAATTAAAATTCTAAAATGATGATGCGGTGGCTTTCTATAAGCCTCTAAAATGGTCTCCAAAAGGATTAATTTACTTGCTATAATCAAAAAAGCATAGAAAACATGCAGTACAACTGACCATCAAAGATTTATATAAAGCTCAATTGGAGTACAGGAGGAAACCTTTTTTCACTAAAATGACCATTCAAGTCTTTTTGTTAAAAACAAACTCCTTATTGACAAAACTGGTAACACTTTAGACCATACGTTGTACTGAGACCACCATAGATCTATATGAGAACAAATTATACACTATCAATGTAAACGTGGTATGAGAAGCTCACCAAGAAATTAAAATCCCTATGTCTGTAGATAATAAATCAAGTTTCCTCAGACAAACTCTACCACTCCACCAATTCATCAGCATTTTGAGGCTTATGTAACCTTTTTAGTAGATGTAAACTCATAGACTACCATAGATTGATAACAGCTTTATTGATTCTAGATATCATAAAGACTCCTTATATGTACACATACTAAACAATCAAGATTTTTTTACTCTGAGTACAATTGACGTGATATTTTGTGGCAAAGATAAGTTTTAGGTGCTAAATTGAAAATGGTCCCCAGTCAATATTATGTCCATCAATATGGTAACCAGGTTGGCCTGAAAACAGGATTTAAACCCAAGGAAGCATATCATACCGCTGGCCCAAAATGTATAGTATCAAAGAAATCATATAGCTCTTTGCCTCTCCAAATTGGTCCTATCTTTATAGTTGCACTAGCAGTTGTGTTACTTAATTAGTAATATGACCTACTGATTAGCACAACGTATATGTGACACTTTGGCGTTATTAACAACACATAATTGTGAAAGTTTAAAGTCCTTGGCCACAAAGTTATTATTTACTTTACGTCAAAAGGTTAACCTAGGATAACAGTTGCACTGGCATGTGAATCTTGCGCACCAGGATAGCAAATTATACAGTACCAGTGGCTGAAATGAGGATTTTGGGTTCTACCAAATAAATTTATGTTTATAAAGGACTACCTTTACGCTTGAGAAGCAGCATTAAAATACCCATATAGTCACTAAATAAAAATAGTCACTGAGCTAAAACTGGTATACTGGCAGAAAATATTTGTAGAAGTAATTGCTCCACATCATCACTCAAAACTAGAGCCCTATGTAGCTCCTGAAGGGCTACTTGTTCATGGCGAAATATGGGTTTAGCTGTCAACATACAGCGCATACCAATAATGATATATAGAAAACAAACTATTTTAATTACACCTGGTTTTACTTGATTAAGTTAAAGCATCCATAAATTTTGTTTTATTAGAATAATACACCCTCACTAGGTAATTCCGCATTTTTCCTGTCTGTAATTTTACAGAAAAAGTCTAACAGAGCTGACTAAGGATCAAAAGAATCAATAAATAGTATTGCCAAATAATACTGTGAGATCTAGGCTACAGACAACCATGATTTTTGGATGTGCTTGCAACATAGTCCACCAGATCAACCTGATACATAGTCCTATCTGCCTTCAGTTGATTCGCTGCTCCTGCGCTTCAGAGAAATAATAACTAGTAAACTGATAATATTCTGAAGAAAGGAATTCCAAAGCTTTCTAAAGGTCAATGGCTTCTCTGGTGCTGATTATAAAGAATAAAAATGTAAAAAGATAATTAGTATTAAACTACCACAAACTAAACGATATAACAAAGAAAGGCTCATATATTAACATTATTTTTGGTGATGCACTTAACCTACTATGTGGCCCCTGATATTTTTCAGCGATAAATTATTTCAGGATAGTGGTTAATCAAACTTTCCGAGGCCAATCAGGATAAAAGTGCAATCATCATTCTGTAAAGTCTATTACAGCCTATATGAATGACACAAAGTCTGTGTAGCAGCAGTTACGTTTCAGCAGATAATAAATATCATCCCTGAAGACTTTAAACTTCATTGAATTCTAGTATAACTCACCAAAATAAACGTTTTATCAAAGTTTTTTTGGAGCACATAAATCACATTAATGAGGGTTTTGTCACATTTTGACTATAAAGTTATAATTAACCAGTATCTCTACTTTTCAAAGAACATTTGGATGACCTAGAATTTTTAATAGATGCCAATGGATTATGACCACAGCTGGTCAAGATTTAGTATATAAAACTAATGCACACCTCCACTGATAAGTGCAATGAGAAAGTCTTCTTTGAGATAACTGGATATATCAATGCTTTATATTTGACTTTAGCTAAATTGGAAAACTGCTCTTTGGTCTCTTAAAGATTGTGACCTTCATTTGGAATGAGCAGTGTCAGCGCTTCTCTAATAATTACTAAGATAGCTCTTTCCAAGATACAGTTCTGAAATAACAAAGATATAGACATAAAATACACTTTGAAAACTGACGCCTCTTTATCCGCCATCAGGGGTTGCTTATCAGCGGGATGAATAAAAGAATTAAAACGTCACTTACCTATTCTTTTATTCTAAAATGTCAAGACGGTTACTATAATTTCACCTAATAGGAGTTTTTTGTGGTAACTTACACCTAAAAACATTTCCGTTGTATTTTCATTGTTTGAAGTTAAATTTGGTAACAACAATTGTTCACTTTGCTGGTTTCAGAATCTTTTTGAGCCAGAAGGGCGACTAGAAAGCTGCACTCAAAATGCAAGCATACGATTTTAAGATATTGCACTGGTCCAGTGCAGAGCATTAGTACCTGAGCTTTTTAATTACCAACTTTCTCCATAATGGCAAATTTTACAGACCTCACATATGAGAAAATGATTAGTGGAAAAATACTTTACTGAACTGATGCAGGTGGTATAAGCCTTGGTTGAAATGCTGGCCAACTCAGCTAAAAAATGATAAACTATATAAATTAACAGAGTTATGATTAATTTTTTGAAATTTTAAAAAGGTTTACATTATACCTAATTCACACAAGGCAGTAATACATGGAGAGTTATAAAAACCTATGTAGCTTATGAAGTATTGTTATCATAGATAAAGCATGCACTTTGAAATCCTAGAAACAATATTGTGTTGCACTAGTATTAAGTGGAGAAGCCATTCTTAAGCCGAAAGTTTTACCAACTGATAAATACTCATCTCTCTTGGAACACCATATCTTTTAATTTGTTATCCCCTAGCCATTGGTGCAAACTGTGCTAAGTACATCATGCTGACTAAAGACCACTTGACTAAATGGGCCAAAGAACAAGCACATATGAGACTTGGGTGTCATAACCATGGATAGCTTCACTATAAGTAACATAATCCAGAAGCACAGGTGCCCCCTAGTTTATTTCTCACCACCAAAAAGCCAACTTCTCCTAACATAGCATACCCAAATGGAACAAATTTAAAGGTACTAGAGTTTTTAAATGCACCCTATCATCAAGTCTAACATTATCATCAATAATGTTGATGGAACTTTAATAAATATTTTTTAAAAATATTGCAATGGACTACCCAACAGACTGGAGCACGCTCTAATCTAATGCTATATTTACAAATAAAATATTAGTTGTTCACATGAAAATAGAGGAAAGGCCTTTCTGACCTATATACAGAAGATGCCCAGTGCTTCCACCCTCGCTATACTCTTGTATGGAAGACAACGCTGGCTTGAACCCCAACCACTATCTGTCAAACCTGGCTAATAATCTAATTAAGCTAAAATGGAAGTGTATTCCTCCATCCTGACAAAGATTAAGGAATATATCATGGAGTTATATCACTGCGCAAAGCTGACAAGCTTTGAGGCTGGCAAACAAGTATTTGTTACACTAACCATGGCTTTGAACAAAATGGCAAGCTTTCAAACGCATGGGTAGTCCCCTTTAAGGTGATAGAGAGACATCCACTGATGGTACACCTTAGAGAATGTGGTGGTGGGATCATCTTTAACAGAATACACGTTAAGTTCCTTCACTCATAATAACATAATAAAAATAAGATAATAAATAAATTTAAAAAGACTTTTATTTACATCTTTAAACCTATTTTGTTTTGTCAACTAGAATTGAATACATGTAGCTTATTTTGCTTTTCTTCTGTTTTATTATCTATAAAATTCCAGGTAAGCCCCCATTACATGGATCTCTCATTCCTTAATTTCATAATCCATTCCATTACCATCCTTAAAGCCACGCTTGACTGGTTGGACCCGCCATGCCTTCCTGATTGCATGACACTCATGTAAAGTCCTTAGCTCTGGCTATTAAGTTAGACAGGGCCTTGAACCCTTTCATGGCAAAAAGAGGCATCAACCAAGGGTCTGCCTCTCAATCATATTACTGATCTAGGACACAATCTAGATGAGAAATAAAAAGCTGATGCTTTTTCTTGGTTGTATAACCCAACCTCACACCCAAATCACAAATCTAGATTTTTGTTACTGAAACTGCAGAGTAAATATCATCGAGCTGGATACTAAAATTGAGACTAGCCTGCCAGGAGGGGTGCATGAACACCCATAATTCATATTATATGTTGCAAATAGCTATCTAATATACTAATTATGGGCGGGAAGGTAAGTTATTGCATGAGGCATCTGACAACTACCATTACCACATACATATCAACAACCAAGCTGTGGCCACCACGGTGGCGGTAGGCTCTACCATTGTTTGTTCTTTTAAGACCATAAGGGCCCCCAAATTCGCTGCATTGCCACAGATTGTTGAGTGTGTGGAGAATTCATAAAACTTCCAACAGGGAAAAATAATCCTAACAGAAAAGGTACATCATGAAACCAGACGGCATCCAAAAAGTGGGGACATCCCCAAGAGGCCACTAAATTAATATCTCTATTTGAGGAGAGAGGGCAGCAATGTGGTGCCAATGGCCACTATGGCCCAGTCATTGCATACCCTGGGGAACATGACACCTAGTAGGTAGTGGCTGGAAAGAATGATCTAATTTAAACTGGAAACTTTTTTAAGCGGAATTTATATACTAAAAAATTGGAAGTTAACTGACAGCTGTTTTGTAGGAAGTTTGTCTTTAGTGCTGCAGGCCTAGAAAATGTTATTTTACTTTGCATGAACTGATGTTAGCATGAATTCAATAAATTCCAGTGGGTCAGGTTTTAAACTAATTTGATGCCAATTTAATCTCCCACTGGCCATCCACCTCTCGCTCAGGTTTTCACTAAAAAACCCTCCCAGCTTGATTCCATTTGGTGGGTCAGCGACGCTTCATCTGGCAGGTGACTTGTGTTCAATGGCCAGGTCACATAAGGGAGATCCCATTTTATATCAAACAGATCATAAGCCCTTAGACTCACTGGGGTTGGAACCACCTCTTCCGGTAAAAGGGCAACCCCCTGGTGGAGTTTTGGACCCAATCATTCCATGGATGTCTTTATTTGTCACACAATGATTTATTTAATTTAATGGCCCCCTCATTGCACCCTAAAATTATCAAGGGGAAGATATGCCCACCATTTCCCTTCAGGCGGTTGCCTCTCACCACCATCTTAACATACACCCTTAATCTGATGCACCAACTCATGTGTGGTTAGTTAAGAGAGATAAAGGGGCAACTTTGAAGGGGTACGCCATCACCCACCTCTCATCCACCACATGGGCCAAATCGCCCTGGATCATGAGAGGGAAAGCCGCCTTCTTCACCCCCTTCTATATGTGGAACAGAAATTCCTTGTGATTGAGGTGCATGGGGTGCTACCCCAGACTTACAATAATATGCAGAAGATTAGATATTTATACTTATATAAGAAATGTAATCATTTTATATTGTAACAAGCGCAATTCCCCCTCAGGCAGGCGGCACAAACAGAAGTTTTTTAATCTAAAAAATTGATATCTGGGACAATACTGAGTATCAATAATTTAGCAGAAGAGCGTCAATCTAGCAAAAAGTAAAATGAGAAAGTATGGGAACAAGTATTGATCCCATCATCACATTATTAAATTGGCAAACCGGATTTAGGCATCAATATTTTATCATAACAAATTAAAGATAGCGCAGGAACAATAGCAATATGTGATCAAATAAAGACTAATAAGAAAATGAAGTATACTATTGTCAAATTAGAAAATAACTTTTTGATCTGTATTAACATAATTTAGAACATCATTTCCAGGCCCTACTGTTGTTTCCCATTATAAGCTTTACACGCCCTCTGTCCAGTTATAACCTAGCACCCTGAAAATGATAGGATGTTGGCCTATTCGTTATCTTCCTATAATTAAAAATTTCCCCAAAAAACACTTTTTATATTTATTAACATATTAATTATCCTTTCTATAATACTATGAGGCATATGGATCTGCCTCCCAAACTATCACAAGATTTGGTCAGGTCACCAGCAAAATGGTTTCTGCAATGTATGTTAGAGAGTTAGATTAAAGATTCAACTTAAAACTCATCAACAATTTCTTTTAATACTCCTAAAAACTAATATACTTAATAATCCTATCTATACCCATGATATATTTGCAGCGATGCCATGCAGTTTGTAGAATCTTAAGTGGGTGTTAAAGAATTCCATCTGGAGGCCAAGCTTCTCTTAACACAATGGAATTCTAACAACTCCTTCAATTTGACTCCTGCACTCTCCAAGCCGCCATCCTCTCCACTTCATGCCTGACAGATGTGTGGGACACAGAACCATATTCTTATTTTCCGTTTAATAGAGTAAATGTCAGGTATTTGTTGGACAAACAGAAAATCCCAACTAATTTTATTTTAAATTTTGTAATGTCTCTTTTGTCACTGCATTGGCGAGGGTTACCACTATCATGTTAGCTTAACCTGAAGATCTTCCATCTAACTGTGTTATTACCTATATGATCTAAATCAAATAATTACAAATTTGTTTGGAGTATCTTCTTTGAATTCACATTAAGTCAAAAACACATATGGTAATCTCTTCCCCCACGTGAGTGCATCCATCTGTGAAATGGCCACAGCTTCTTAAAAAACTTCCAGATTTATAGATTTCTGCATTTTAAGGGGTACTTTAAATTTTGGCTTTTCCATGTGAAGTCCACGCTATGACGGCTTCAAAGCTGCCTTTTATTATAAAAGTACACCAATACCAACTATCAGAACTCGCTTGTCAGATGAGGCCACACTGGTGGTCTATTTCACCAGCTTGCCTTTCCAACTCTTCACCAAACTCCTCTGCCATGAGCTCATGGTGAGCTTTTGCTGCCTAAGGTTCTGACCCTGTGCTGCAGTTCATGGTTCCAAATGGCCCTGATCATCTTGCTGGGCCTCGCACATTTTCAACAATCTGCCCTTTTTGTTGTGACATTCACCTCATCATACCCCCCACGTCATGATCAGATCTACCCCTGATCATCCCTTCTAGACACGTGTCAAAATGGCTGTACCAGAAGCCCCTTGTGCTTTGCTGACTACCAATTAAGGTGCATGCCAAGCACTTTCTGCTGAAGCTGCTTCCATTGCTCTTCCCTCTGATGTAAAGCCCACTTCTGATTTTGTTATATATTTTGCTTGGGGATCAATCCTCTTTCCCCCACCCTCAACTGCTGCAGGTGCTGCTCACGCCACTCCGTCCACTTAAGGTTTGACTGCCAGAACCATCCCTGAGTATATGGCTGCCCAAGGGCTGGAGGATTTGTCATGGTCCACTATGCGCGGCCAATTAGCAGCTGCCACACCATCAACTTCTGTCACTGGCCCAGCGCTGGTTGTGTTGAATCCTTCCAAGGCTATTGAATGAATTAATGATGCAGACTGACCCTGTGGAACTAGTTACAACTTCAACTGGTCAGAATTCTTCACAAAACCCCCATTTTTTGACCCTCACTGCCATATCCATCCTGCAAAGGTGTTATTTCTTGACATATAAGCTTGATTCTGCCAAGTCGGTTTAAACAGAGTATTATTACTGAGCAACCAAATCGGATGATATGAGGATTGCTGAAACTAATAAAACTCAATAAACTTAAATATGGAGCTATCACCCCTTATTTTGACCTTTATTATTTAATCCAAATTGCAGACTTATCAGCAACCACCTAATCATGAGAAAAAGACATCCTCTTTAATCCTCCATGTGACTCTTTATATCTTGGTTCCCCAAGATGGAAGCATCCTCAGCTTAGTAATCTTCTATTCATCTTTCCATTTCTAGAAGTTCTCATTTATATCAAATCTCAGCATAATTCCCCTCGATTCACCAAATGGGCATTATTTTGATCAATTATAATTTTTATACCTTTATTGTAAATCTTGAGAGTCATCTCAATTCCCACTACAATATGCCAGTATGGGTAGCATATCATCCAGTCATATCAACTTCCTGACAAATAGATTCTCAATTTAAAAAAATATTCATCAAAAAGCTAGCCAACTCAGCCGCTACCCCACAACTCCCTCCTCTGCCAAGCCCTCCATATGCGATTGAGTCCCTCTTTAAGGGGGTTTTTATACTTAACTTCCTGAGTATTTCAATAAGGATGCCAAATTTGATGTTGAAGAACTAGCATTTGCAGCTGGATGTACGTGCATTGACATGACGTGATCTTTGCTTTATGACCTCAACTGCCCCCAAACCTGACAACGCAATAAATCCTTCACTTGTGTGCTCAAACTTATAACCTTTGCTGAATGCCAACTCTCCCAATACATCGAGGCAATGCACACTGCTGGCCTCATTGGTGAGGAGAATCACCCACCTCTTTCTCCTTATGATGCACGCAGTTGACGCTCCAACCCCCCTTTTGTCTGCCTTTGCCTGCCACCTGAAGCTGGAGCGAGACAGAAATCCCCCACCCCCTCTTCTTCTTTTGATATGTATGCTTAGGCTAATGCCGCAGCACTATGCTAGATTTTTTATTTTTATCTAATAGTGCCTTTGTTTGGCACAATTCAAATAAAGATGCGTGGAGGACCCCGCTATTGGGTTGGCACCACTCTTACTAAAAAAGCATAAACATATAGGATTGGCCCCGTCAGAAACAGGAGCAAATACAACATACAGTAATAAAGTTGTTTCAAAAATTACCTGAAAATAATACAGAAATTGGCCAAGTAGCTTAAGACCAGCCCTAAGGGGATAGTGTGCTTAGCAATGATTGGACTTTAATGAAGATCCTAGGCTACCTATGAGAAAGATGTAATTGTATAAGTAACTTTGTAATGAGTTCAACAAGAGGTTAGGTTTGTCTCTTCTAGGACGAAGCTTTTTAGTTTGGCTCAGCCATTAGATATACAATCTCCTCCTTATAACTTAATTTTCCTCATCCTTTTTTGGAAAGGTAACAAGGTCAATAATGGTATCCTGTTGTCTAATTGACAATAGAACCTCCCAGGGTGCATACAACAAGATCACAGATATATTAAAAAAGCTATATAACAAGTATATAGTACTTTATAAGATTAGAAGCTCACATTATAACTCATAATAAAATATGGTAAAGAATTATAATTCAACAGATATACAAACGATTGCATAAGTACAAGATAACTCTCAGAGAACTTGATCTTCTATTTTTTATAATATCTTATGGATTTTTTGAGTACTAATAAGCTAAGACTTACTATATTCTAAAGACTTTTAGATATAGCTTTGAAAAGTAGAAACTAATTAAAAGCCTGCTATATATTCTATAAAACTGGAAAATAGAGCCATAAGGTAAGTATATAATCTTAAATCCTTATCTGCAAACAATTAGTGTTTTTTGTGGATTCAATGTAAGTGATAAGAGGAAAATTTAACTCAAACTGTAAAATCTATTGATTAAAGAATATAATAGATACTTTAGCAATAGGCACAGCCCTTAATATTTTAACATAGGCTATATTGTAAATCTTTCTTTGTTGAGGCTTCTCACCCATTAGTTGGAATACTATATCAAAGTTTAATATGTCAACATCAGAAAATCATGCAGCATTATTAGTCAGTGCCTTAGAGATCATAAATAAAATAAAAACTGAGTCACAAATTAAAAGTGGTGTGGGACTAAGATGAAACGTAACTATGGAAGTGCACAAAGAGCTATAGCTAAACATTTATTTGTAGTCTTTTCTTCAGATATAGCATATTTAATTTGGTAAAAAGAAAATTTCCCATTTGACTCCCATGACAAAATTGACACCTAGACCCAAAAAGGGGTTAAAGAAGCTATCAAATTAATCACGTGGAAAATTGATGGTTGGTACAGATCAAATTGACATGAGGAAAATTCCATTGGACTAAATTATCCTAAGATACCCCAAGATAAATTCCTCCTTAATCAAAATGAAAGATCATCATAAAGCCAGGAGTTTAGTACACTAAGTGGCACACAAAGCAGAAAAAAAGATGAACCTGCAGAAGGGCTAGAATCAAGAATCTGCCCAATGACCAGTCTAAGCGATACCAAGTCTTATCTAACTTAATAGTTCCAACATACATTTTTGCACTATACAAAATGCTACAAAGGCATTATACCATCTGGAATGCATCGCATGACCAAGAGCTTCCCATCAGGATTACTCCCTCTATTATTTTATAGCTCTTTTTTTCTTTTTGGGGTTTATATTGTTGAGTATAACATAAAAACCCCTCTTTTATACTACAATAAAGTGATGTCATTAATTCTATATCTCGTTTTAGTACTTGACTTCCATAAGTCCATTTCTCCATGAAAACCATATGATGGATACTCTAGCTGATGGGCATAAGCGGTGACTTGGCACCCTTTAAGAAACATAACTTACTTGGAGTGCATCTTAGATGGCAGCAGGTATTGACTGTCAAGTTTTCTTGGGAATAGCCCCATTGAGCTCAAAATGGTAGTTTCACAGGCTGGTTCTCAATAAAGGGGCTAAGCCAATGCCTAACAATACCTGCTCCTAATTAATTGCACCACAGAAATAAACTGATTGACACTGTAACCTTCTGGGTGGAAAATGGAAATGGTGAAGGAATTGATTGAATGGGAAGTCTTCCCATTGTCAAATTTTAAGAAGTTCAATAAAATCTATGGAGATTACCACGTCTGCCGTCTAATATGAATTTACAATGAAGGAGTTTAATACTTACTTAATGGAGTCATTAATCAAGGAGAAAGAGCCATCCACAAAAGGGCATCCAGTGTTAACAGGACTCTAAACTAACTAAATAATCTAGTGTTCTCACAGAGCTATGGATCAAGTGCTAATATATCTCACTATATCATGCAATTAGTGCATAGTACACTCTATCATATCTGCATTTACTAGGAGCCCATTATGAGAAACTCTAACAACATATCAATAATCTAGGGGCCTTACGTGTTGGCCTACAAACAGGTATATAATTTTAGCATCACAAATTAAAGTGACTTCCGCCATTTAAATAAAGAAAACTTCTCTTATTATACAACTACCTAAACAAAAATGTGGTACCATTGATTCTGGTGTTATCAAGATTGTTGAGGAAGCTGTGAATCTTCTCTGAATTAAAATTTCAGAGTCAAACGAATATACCATATGATTACTCAATTCCTTCTCCCAAGAGTTCCAAAGACAATATATTGAAGCCCATGGCGAAATTGCAGCTCAAGCTTCTATTAGCCGCATTAGAGGAAAAAACTGATCATCCTTCTAAAGTACTGGCTAGAGTAAGATCTACGACGAATTGCTGAGTCTGAACCCATCATTCCTCTGAGACTTCATCAGTATCTTAAAAAACATTTTCAATTGACTCATGCGGTTTAGGATCTGGCATCCTGCGCAACTCAAGTGTCTACTAGTTCCTTCAACTAGCAACTAACAAATTGGGGAGTGACATGAGAGTAAACTTACTAAGTTGATAAGACATTAATCAAGTCTACCTTCGCCTCAAAGAAGCTGAGCAACTCTGGAACAATCTTACAGAAGAGCTGAAAGCCAAGACTAACAAGCCTCCTCAAAGCACTGAATGCAAAAAGATGAAGAAGGACTTGAACTGGTACATTGGAGTATTAGAGGATGTTAACAAGCTTTTGCAAACTTACTGCTCATCTATTCACCAGCAAATACACAATTTGGACATCAATGCTAAGAACTTGGAGAATGACAAAGTCATTCTTAAAAGAAGAACTAATTTTCTAGATGTCACACTAACGCTTACCATGAAGGAAATGGAACAAAATTTCAATTCTCTACAGGATCAATTACATCAACTTGAGTGGAAAGTTGAACAGAGAGATGCAAGGACTAAAAAAACAAATCTGAAGCTTCTGGAGTACACTTTGTTACAGGATTGGAGTCCACTACCTTTAACCCTACCTTCAAGGTTAGGCTTACACCTGGCGAAGAAAGTATTGCATCTTGACTCTACATCTATGAAGTCTCAAGGGAAGCCGTGACTGATCATCAAAAGGTTAAGTATATTTTATCTTGTTTAAGCCATATAGCTTAAGATGTTATGGTGTTTCATATGGATGACCTAAATATCTGAAGAGAAGTGAAGGAAGCACTCATCAAAGAATTCAGGTCTAAGTAAAGCCTGAGTATAAAGAAACAGGCCTTTTTGATAATAGTGCTATCACAAAAACAATACCCTCAATAAATTCTCAGGTTGCTTCTATATCAAGGCACAAATGCTAAAGACCTTGATAATAACTACAATCTATGATGCTGCAGCCACTTTCATTGCTGGTATACTGTCAGAATTTCAGATGACCACATAATCCAACCCTTTGACCAAATATAAGATTTGATGATTAAGTTACAATTGTATAGGATCAGCAATAGTGGCTGATTGATGAGAATATTGTTGGGCATCTACCCCAATGATATTAGAGGTCGCCGACTAATGAATTATTGTCAGGCATTATCCCTGATGATATTTGAGGCTGCCAACAGATAATTTCGTCAGGTATCATCCCTGACGAAATTAAGCAATAACTTGATATTGGGATAACACCCAATAGTCAAATTATAGGGAATCATTCAGAGTGGAACGGATTGGTGTTGTTGGAAACTACCAAAACGTTTGAACGCCATAGTAAGAGTAGAACTGTCATCAGCCAAAACAATTAGTTTCATGTGCCTAATACCAATTGTTTGGTCCACCAAACACCCGAGGATTACGCTGTCTAAGAAACCCAAGGCAATGGTATTTAACGAGATTTGGTGCATAACACTGAGGATCAAACCAGTATAGGAGCACAAATATTCTCAGCGGACAGCTAAAAGGTTTTGTGCCAATTCCTGCTTTAAAACTCTGATTTATTCCCTAATAAAAGCAGATTGAAATTGATATTAACTTAATTGTTTAAACAATGATTTTTTTAACAATACTCTTAAGAAGAGTGCAAGGATCAGATATCCTTAGATTGGTTATATCAAAATCTCCGCTTGGCTCTGTGAGAAGGGAATAGGGAAAGTGTTCCCTAAAAGTACAAAAAAGTCTTCAAGACGAAGAAGCACCTTTCTTTTGTTGGACAATACTCTCAACGTGGCTTTTGGGCAATCAATCATAATAATAGTCTTCATATTTTTATTGCCCCAGTTCATATTATTAATCAACGCAAGAATCCACAAATCTATGCAGTTGAAATCTAGGGTCATAAGTGAGCCTTGAAAGCCCAAGATTTTAACATATATGTAGTAACCCTAACCTAGCCATGCACGGCACATCTGTCAGATAAAGCTTCAATCCCCATAAGAGACATTAAAGAATCCTTTCTCAGTATGGTTGATATACACAAACATGAGACCTCCCTAAAGGCTTCTGCAAACCAGAGCTTATACCATTAATGAAGCAAAGCCTAAGAAAGAGTACTAGCCAAGATGTTACAACTGCAAGAAGAACAACCATTTTGAGGACAGATGTTTAAGAAGACCCCTGCCCTTGCTGATCAGGGAAAAGGAAGAGCAGCCTAGGGTCAGGTACTTCAAAAAGCTGACCCAAAGTGCCTGAAAGTGATACATTGCTGATCACTCATCTTGCTTGCATTAAAAACAATTCAAGCAATGACTCTGAAAGGGGCTATGAGTACACAGGTTATTATAGTTTAGGTTCTTTTGCTGATCTTTCCATTCCAAACCACTTGAGCGCATAAAAATCGATGATGCCCAGGTTCCTAAGACACTTAACTCAGTCAGGTTATCAGACGTTCCAAAATAATTGATGTGTATATTGATGCTGATCAATATCTTGCCCTGTTGATCTGACCCATATCTAGCATGCAAAGTCTATTGGAGATCAAGAAGAAGTATCTCAAGACTGATTAAAAGCTCAATTTAATTTTGCATTAAAGAAGTATTAGCCCAACTGTTTAAGTTTGGAGGAGCTATTACCAAAGTGGAAGTGGTAATTCAGAAGGTCTGAGTTATGGCACCTTGTATATGGGATCATCTATAAGTTTTGTCTCATCCTAACTTATCAAGAAGTAAGCCACCCTTGACCTAAAATATACTCAAGAGTATAGCACAACCAGTCCAAAAACACCAAGGCAATAGGTGCATACTCATCTCTGCCAATCTGAGTTTGTAAGTTAGTTTTTTCAGCTCCTGTAGTTGACCAAGACAGTATGATATACTTATTGAAATGCAGTATATGATTAAAATGAAGGAGTCATCATTCTGAAAAAAATGTAATTATCACTCCTAAACTATGGAGTACCCCTTAAATTGGATAATAAAGACTCCAGAAAGAATAGTTACTCTTTTCTGGTTGAGTACCCTGTTTCTGCTTTACCTTTGTAATATTCTACCTCTGGAAGAAATATAAAAAAGCTACTCAACTCAGTAGATGAAGCAGAAGTCATACCACTTTATGCCACTGTGGAGATAAAAATCAAACCAGGAGGAGAAAGAGTGGTTTCTACTAACATTACCCTGAATATACCCCCAAACTGCTTTCTACATACTACTAATGTCAATGGATTATGTAGTTTATAACAAGAGTATTACTAGAAGTCCTTGATCAAGCTTATCAAAGACCTATTAAGCTAATGCTTGGTAACCTAACTATTTAGAATATTCTAGTCAAGAAGACTCAAGATTTTGGGATAGGTCAATTGCTTCAAATTAAGGAACTTAATAAGGTGCATTTTATTGGTACTCACCTTGATTTTGACGTACCCGCTGATAATTTATTTTGTTATCCTCAAGTCCAACTATCTGATAAATTAGATCATGAGGAACTTGAGAAAGTGCATCATTTACTTAAATACTAGAAAATTCTTTTCTCTAAATCAGCTGTCAAGTATGTTCACATGAAAGAATGGTTTACTAGTATTGAAGTTGAAAATTAACCCCTATCTGATCAAATCCATAAAGGAAGTCAAAGATAGAGGAGCAATAAAATGAAGACTAAGCTCAATACTTATTAGATTCCAGCTTAGTGCGCTCTCTCAGAGTCCATGGTCATCACTGTTAGTTAACTAGAAGAAGGATGGTGGTTACAGAATAGTGATGGATTACAAGAAGACAATTAGCCTCACTAATAAGGATAGCTATCCTATTACACAAATTGATGATTCTTTGGCTTGACTCTCCAAAATTAATTTTAATTTTCTACATGATGGATCTCTCCAGCAGCTATTGACAGATAAATCTATCACGAGAAGACCAAAAAATGCACATTGATATGCACAGAAGAATTATTTCAACCTATCTGGCTCCCTCAAGGATTATACAATGCTCCAACTCCATTTTGATGGGCGATGGATCACATCATGCAAAATCTTAAACTACCTGTGTGATTATATACCTGGATGACATAATGGTAACTTCCAAAAGCTTTACCAAACATTTGGACCACCTCAAGTCAGGTTTCCAATGGCTGAGAGAGATCTACATCAAATTAAAACTTGAGAATTGTAACTTCTCCCAGCAGGAACTGTAATTTTAGGGCACGCCATAGCTCAGGAAGAAAAGAAACCCTTGTATGATATGGTTGAAGCAATTTCTAAGATGCCTGAGCTGGAGAGCTCTGAGATATACAGGTATTCTTGGGAATGATGGAATATTTCCATCAATTTATCCCTAAACTCGCTCAACTCACCAAACCTCTTGTCCTTATGCTTGCCAAAAATACCCCTTTTATGTAATGAATAGAGCATATAACTTCATTTGAGGTGATAATGAGTATGTTGAGTAAAGAACTATTATCTGACATTTAGAATAAAAAAGTTATTCATCTAATTTATGGACGCCTTCAATCTAGCCATAGGCGCCATTCTATCTCAATTTTATGATAGAGGAATTGACCACCCAATGTCCTATTACAGCAATGAGCTTTCTTAAAGATGAGCAAAATCATAGCATCACGGAGAAAGATTGCTTAGCAGTTCTCCTGGAAGTGAAACATTTACAGCCCTTCTTGTATGTTACAAACTTTGCATTTGTTATAGACCACGCTTCTTTAAAGTGGCTGCAAACATGAAAGATCTGACAGAAAGACTAGCCCGCTGGGCTTTTATACTTCAGTACTATGACATGAAGATCATACATTGAGCTATAATGAAGCGCATGAACGTGGATGGAATGACTCAACTGCCCTACTGTATCTATACATAGCGAAGCTGAATGGTTACATGACCTATTTATGAATCCATACTCTTGGAGGAATGAAGAGGAAATAGTTTTAAAGGATTCTATAATGAACCGCACAAAATATGAAAGTTCTCAGTGAATTACTATACATGAAAGTTAAATCAGACTGGCTACCTTACTTGTGACCTTTGGAAAGGGTACCAGTTATAATAGGATCCCACAATACCCTAGGATATGGAGGATCCATGAAAGCCTACTAATGTTCAAGGATTGCTACTATTGGAAAGGAATACTGAACTATGTAGTGAAAGTCTTAAACGCTTTCATAACTTTTAAAAACAAATGCTGTTGGGCCACCATGGGAGAAGCACTGGTGGCACATCTATCTGAAAGGGGTGCTTCGAAGTTCACTTTTATGGGTAACTTTATGACTTGTTTTATTCCTAAATAAAAACTCTACAATTAAGATTTTTATTAGTAATAGGCATAAAAAGTATTTTTGTAGAGCAATCAAGCACTATTTATAATGCTAGAAAATGAAAGTAGAATAAAGATGGATCTTCAGGGTAGAGTCATGGGACCTTTAGGAAAGTCCCAATACTGGGATCAGTGGAAACTCCGCTTCACATGACTTAGGAAATGGGGATGAAAATATTTACTGAATTTGGGGTAAAACATGTGATGCCCCAAAATCAATATACCAGCTAATATTATAGACTTGAGCCTCATTCTTAAAGATATTGGGTCATTTATGATTTGTGCCTCACAAATGAAGGCATCAAGCATCACCCTGAAAAAGCTTTTCACCTAACAGGGAAATCCTGACAAATTCCATATAAGGGCAAGTACAAGTATCAGCCCATGACACCTCAGCAGCTATTTCATACCATTAGTTTAGACGTCATAAGTCCACTACCTGAATCCAAAGGAGGAAATTGATACATACTTGTAGGGATTGATGATTTCAGAATTAGTTCAAAGTAATTGACATTTCCAGTTAGACTGACAAGGCTAACTCTAACTTTTTATATTAAGTTATATTTTAATAGATTATCTGCCACAGGTACTGCTATTAAACAGTGGGAAGAACTTTACTACAAGGGCTGTGAGGATCTTAGCTACCAACATGTAAACTCATCAATTATTTTCAGCGCCCTACAACCCATCAACTAATGGGAATGTAGAAATAGCAAATGAAACATTGGCTTTATTATGCAAGATGGTCACTACAGATCCATTAAGCTGGGACCTATATCTCCCAAGTGCTTTGATGGCTTATAGGATAAATTTCCATGTAATCATCAAAATGTCACCCTTTAAGGCTTTATACAGAAGATAACCTGGAATTTCAGCTCTTATAGCTCGTGAAGTTACCAGTGAAAATACTGAAGATCCTGAGAAAGCGCTTTGAAGATCAGCCTAAAAGATCATACAACCACAATAAGAGCAAATGACAAATCCAGCCAAGATGGTTACAAGAGAAAGTCAAGCAGCGAATGCATCTCACAAACCTTTACCCGCCTTTGAGATTTTGAACTTAGTCCTGTTGTCACAATAATATAGCACCCAAATGAAATTAGATACCATCAGGAATGGGCCATACACTATAACCTACAAACTCAGAAATGAATACTCAATCAAATCTATAGAAACTGGATTACCATCAAATGATTACATAGCCAATTCTTACAATGGTACTCCCCTGCCAATATTCTTGAAGGGGTGATGTCAGATATCAGTATATTGGATATGATGGGGAAAATATTGCAAATTTGATTCCCATGTCAAAATTGACGCCTAGACCCAAGAAGGGGGTCAAAGAAGATCTCAATTAATCACACATAAAAATCATAGTGGGTATGGCTCAAATCGACATTAGGAAAATTCCTTTGGGAAAAATTAAGCATAAGATACACCAAGATGAAATCTTGCCTAATTTAAATGAAGTATCATTGGAATGTCAGGTGACCAGTACACTAGGTGACACACAAAGCTTTAAATTAAGATAACCCACAGAAGGGCAAGGATCAAAAATCTGCCCAATGATTGAACTAAGTGATTTCAAGTCTTGTATAACTTGATTTTTAACATACATTTATTGCCCTATCAAAAATATGCTACAAAGGATTATATCATATGGAATGCATCTCCTGACCTAAAGCCTCCCACTAAATTTCTCTCTTTATTATTTTTCTAAATTCTTCTCCTTTTAGGGGTTATATTGTAAGTATGACATATATAACCTCCTTTTTATACTACAATAAAGAGACCTCATTAATTCTATATTTCGTTTTTGTACCTGACTTCACTATGTCCATTTCGCCATACTTACCATAGGATGGAGACTCTAGATGATGGGACATAAGCGGTGACTTAGCACTCTTTAAAATAAAAAATCTACTTGTAATGCATTTTAGACAGCTTCAAGTATTGATTTTCAGGCTTCTTGGGCATAGTACTATTATGCTCAAAATAGAAGCCCAACACTTATCTTTAGAAAATATTATATTAATTTACTAAATAGATTCATTAATATAAATATAGTGATGATTATTTTTTACAATCTATATTAATATAACCACCATTTTTATACTTAGCGTTATAGAATTACTAACCAACTTATTGAAGTATGTTTTTAAATATGATAAGTTTAATTTTACTTTTCCTTATACTGATAAATAAAAACTAATTAACACAAATTTTTAAGCAAAATATAAACTCTACATATGATTTAAACTTCCTTACATTCTGCTACAAAATAGTATATGAAATTTTATAAGTACTAGACTCTTAAGATAGATCCATTCCTTCATACTAGTTCAAACTAATTCTTAAGGTAGAAAGGGAGTTTTAAGAGTTTACAAATAATGAAGTTGTATTGTAAAAAATAATTTTTAGGTTTTTTATTCCTAATAATCTGGAAGGGGAATTGTATGTGATTATTGATAATGGTGTACTAAAAATAATATTAATTTAGAAGAATTTCTCACAGTGGTAATTGATAGTTAGTCTAAGTTATTTTAGTATTTTTGGGGTTTTTAAATATTTAACCTACATGGTATCCATTTTCAAATGAGAAATAATGCATTTTAAATTTATTTTAATTTATAAGAATTATAGTGGCTTTACTACTGAAAGTGGGTTTTTCTAAAAAAGACTATCTTGTTATTATATTTGTTATATAAGTTTTATTCTTATATAAGAAAATATTTAACACCCAAAGTTGTGATAACTGGATAGTTTTCATAATTTAACTGTCTTAAGTTTTAAAATAAAACTCAAGCCACGTTCTTACTCCTTTAAGGTTTTTAGCTAATTAAAAGTAGCAAGTGTTTTCCATAATAATGCAATAAAATTAAAAAAGTATTTTCTGAGGTTATTAACTAGAAGTGATAGTTTTTCATTAAGACTACCATAAAAATACCGCTCTTAATTTAAAAGATGAGTGAAGATATAGATTATTAATATGATTTACTTCATATTTATTATAACTTTTATATGACGTTATATGAAAACAAATTTTATGTTTAGAATTTGATATTGACCAAACGCGAGTTATCTGCCCAAAAACGCCTAAAATATCATAATTTTAGGTGATATTAGAAGAATTAATAAGCATTGGCGTGCTAGCCTCAACTTGTCATAGTGAATAATCTTTACATTACCAATAGAGAGCCGCCATTGTCATTAATTGTTTTTCCAATGTTGTTTATGATATTTGCATTTGACAGATCAATATAAAAGATGTTAAAACTCTTTAATAACGATATCTTTTAAAAAATTAAATCTGAGAATTTCTATAGATTTTGAGATTATTCTGGTTGATCCTATGACTCATCTTGCAACTGAAAAACCATCACCCCATGACGTCAGTACCAACCTGAAGTATTAAGGTGTTGAGAATCCCCATGGTGATTCTGAAATTCCCTTAAAACATAGATTCTAAATGAGGCGGCCAAAACCCTTGTAAGGGACTTGGAGTTGTATCTGGAGTGGCCAGTTTCTTTTGAGCCTCAAGAAATGAAAAATACTATAATCATTTATGGAATTATGACAACTATTATAGGGAAGATAGAATTCATTGACATACCTAAAAATCTTAAATCATTTAAAGTATGATCTATTAGTATAGTTTTAAATATAGAGACTAAAATCTAAACTTTTTTTACTATATTTTTGAATGAGTTTGTTGTCTTCATTAAGTACTAACATGTAAAGGGAATCTGAACCTTTGTTATACATATGGTACCAGCAACCCAAGTCAAATTGTCATTTTTGCACAATAAAAGGGTCACTAATTTAATGGCCTATATATAAATTTCTACTAAAATTATTTAAAAATCAAACTGCTTCTCCTCCATATTTAGAGACAAGTGCCTGCATGAGCTCATGTGTCAGGAATAGAAATTTATAATCTAATTTATAATAGCAATCTATGAACTTGCTATTAATATGCAAAAGGTTTAGTTTATCAAAGGGGCAGTGCGGACCACATAAGAGTAGCAAAGGCAAATGGTAAATCTAAATCTATTGTAAGAAAGTCTGTTTCACCCAGTTCCATTACTGTCAAGGCCGCGCAACCAACTATTCTTGGATCTTTAGTATAGATAGAGGGTTTGTTCAGGTATTAGTGTTTCTGTGCTCATAACTATTGAATTGCTAGAAGGTATAAAAAACACATTAGTGTAGCCCTAATAAAGTATTATTTTGTTTGTATAACCTTATTTTCTATAAGTATATATGGGTTAAGTATCAAAGGATAGCAATTACATGCTGCAACTTGCAATAATAATTTTTCACTGACAGCGAAGTAATACTTTGATATTTCTCAGTTATATATTACTTTTTACTATAAGCACTTACTTAAGCTTAATTAATTTAGTTCAAAAGTGTTAATACTATTCTTCTCAGTGTCTAAATTACTGCATGCACATAATTTAAAAAGGTGGTTGGGACATCTCACAATTTTATAAACTAATTTTATTTTCAATTAACTGACTCAATCTTTTTGCAATATGAGTTTTGATACATGATAAATTGACCTAATCTTGCTACATTTATTCTAATATCTCAAAGAACAATTAACTTCACCACATACTTACTTGATTTGATGGGCTATATCTGGAATCTCGTATATACCAATCATGTCAGTCTTTGCCCTGACATCATCCCCCACAAAGCTGAAGCTACTTACAAGGCCTTCTTTCCCATTTCTTCGTCAGCTTCCATGCATTCTTTAGATTTTTCTCAGGCTCCCAAGTACTCCCTTCATCGGATCTTATGTCCATTAATTACACAAACCCATTTTACTATGATGTGCTTGTCTACCTTTAATAGCCTCCACTTCATACATAGGACATGGACCTTTATAATGGTGGTGCCAGCTCTTTGACCTTCTGGTGCTATAGGGGGCTTCCTAGTTTTATGTGAAAGAAGAGACAATAGAATACATTGTAAGTTATAACTTCAGACAGAGACAGACGGTAAGTCACTTTACCTATAACCTCTGTGACCTTGTATGCCCTATGCGCCAATAAGCAAAAAATAAAATTATATCTAGAATAATTGTGAGCATCCAGGTAAACTTTGCTGCTACTTCCAAACCTTGCCAGGCACATGTTATTTATCTGCAAAGTCTTTGCTTGTATGTACAGCTTGGTTAAAAAAACCAAACAAAGTTCATGAGTATGATGGATCTTTCTCAAATGATCCCTCCCAAGGTTGTTATCTTATTAAATAGTTAACAATGGCTCTCAGTTCATATTATGCTCATAATAAGCTTCAAATGGTGACATTCCAGTGGATGAATGATCTAAAGTGTTATAATAGAACTGGACCATAGGCTAAAAATCACTCCAGTTGTCCCATTTCCGCATTATCATAGCAATTTCAAATACTGCTAAGCATCTTATGATGTCTCTCTGTCTGTCCATCAGTCTGTGATTGGTATGCAATGGATAAACATCTCTTAATTACAAGGTATTTAAGTATATGTTTCCAAAAGTCAGCTGAGAACTGAGGCTCTCTGTATAAACCACCTCCTAAGGAGTACCATGATTCAGGAATACATTCTCAAAAAACAGAAGAGTTATCTCTTTGGCCGTGACATTGGTAGTACCTGGTATATTATAGGTCATTTTAGTGAATCTATACTCCACAACTAATGCTACATTGGATCCTCGAGAACTGAGTAGCTTCACTACAAAATTTATAAAAATTTAATCCCATGCTTTTGTGAGATTAATAGGTTTCAATTATCCCTCAGGAAGTCCTTTACAAACCTTGGTGCGCCCATAAACATCACATTCTAACACAAATTCCAGATGTATACTTCAAGATTAGGACACTGGTAAGTTCTTCAAATCAGCTGTTTCACTTTAATATTTCATGAAGTCCTGTCATGCCTACATTGTGGTGCTCTCATATGACCTCTGATATTGAAGGTCCTTATGTCACATAAAAACAGCCTCTCCAAAATACTGACTAACCCTTCAACAAGTAACGCTTTTTGAACTACAAACTGTTTAAGTTTTGAATGATATCATACTTTACTTCCTGAAATAAATTAGCGGCATTC